>CABFWB010002886.1:27882-93831 GCA_902151455.1 Timema bartmani
AGGTTAGTCGCCTTCTGCGCTGGGTCAATTTTATATGTATTTATTTATTATTGTCTTACTGTTTTCTCTCAAAGACTTGGGGTCTTGCCCCATTATTTATTATTTCTATCAGTCCTTGTTGACTTTTCACTCGACTACTCTTAGTATGTCTCACTCTCATTTTTTCTACGAGTTGTATGTTTATGAATAAAAAAAAACTCTCTTGTAATCAACCTACCTTTTATTTAGAGTGTTATGAACCTATAAAATCAAAGGGGGGGGTTACAACAGTGGTCCCAATATCGATATTTTTTATTGGTCCAAATATACAAATGAGGACTTTATTCTTTAAAAATAAAATTATAAAATTTAAAACCTAAAGTCAAAAAAGTTTTACCTTAGTATACTGCAATTTGTGCTCGGGTTTGCTGGTGTATATTATTTAGTGTCACATATATTATGAGTTTTGAGTAAACATCTCCATTTTTTAAACAATGGAGTGAGAAAGTCCGTGTGGAGTTCCGTACAATTTATTTTGTAAAGAAGGTAACAAATGTCTTCACCGCTAGGGGAGTAACGCCTGTGTATGTTATATTTGAGATAAGGGTTGAAAGAAAGTTTCAGGTCAAGGAAAATAGGAGAAAGGGCTGACTGCTCATAAAAACATTTACTAATATGAACCAGTGGGGTCGGTAATAAGTGGACATAAAGCTAATCAAGTTTGGCTTCCAGTTGACGGGGAGGTTGGGTTGATGCACTGGGAGAATATTTCCCTAAATGGTTTTCACACTCTCACACTACATACAATTTGGTACAAACTCTACCGTACTCATCCTTTTCCCGTCAATGTAGTTGAACGTGGATAGCACGAGTGAATAGTCAAATCTGGATCGCTATAAAACTGGAAGGACTTACAGTTTAGCACCCTATTTTCAAGCCAAAGCTGATTTTAGATTCTGTTAAAAGGGATTCATTTTCATTCCCAATTGATGGACGTGTGAAATCATCAGCTGCTAAGAGCTATCAGGAACACAGTCACAGTTATTAGTAGTACTAAGAGCTATCAGGAACACAGTCACAGTTATTAGTAGTACTAAGAGCTATCAGGAACACAGTCACAGTTATTAGTAGTACTAAGAGCTATCAGGAACACAGTCACAGTTATTAGTAGTACTAAGAGCTATCAGGAACACAATCACAGTGACTAGTAGTACTAAGAGCTATCAGGAACACAATCACAGTGACTAGTAGTACTAAGAGCTATCAGGAACACAGTCACAGTTATTAGTAGTATTAAGAGCTATCTGGAACACAATCACAGTGACTAGTAGTACTAAGAGCTATCAGAAACACAGTCACAGTGACTAGTAGTACTAAGAGCTATCAGGAATATAGTCACTTTGACTAGTAGTACTAAGAGCTATCAGGAACACGAGCTATCTTAATCTAAGATTCTCGAACTACCCTGAGCACGGGATGAGCCTCAGTGGTGTAGCAATGGTTGACTAAGACATGCGTTCCCAGCTCCATTACCATGTCAAAGTGTATTTATAAACTTTAGTCAAATGTATACCTGTGATTGCTAGCATAGTTGTACCAAACTATAATTTCACTAGAATAGGGAGCCTGGTGGTCTAGGGGTAAGATATCAGACTAATGTGAGGGGTCCGGAGTTAATATCCCTGTCCCGGCTCATATTTATCTGATTACCAAACCCTTTCTTCACCCCTGGCAAAGTGTGTACTTTCATGATTTGTAAATGTGTGGAATGCCAGGCCCCCACCGTGGTTCGAAACCCACACTAAACTGTAGTTCCCCTCTGCTTTCCACCAACATCATTCTCACGTATCATCCTACCATCTGGGGATAATGGAATTCATCCTAATGGTGTCCCCACCTCAGATATTAATTCCTCCATTAGCCAGGAGAGCATAAGAAAGAAAAGGTTGCATGGTCAGATCTAGAGCATTAGCCCCACCCACCCATAATTTAATTAGTATATATATATACATAAATATGTTATCATAATGGCCATAGAATGGATGGATAGTTGCAGAATAGAACAAGACCCACAATGCAGTGTGGAGGGGTTAAAACTCCAATCACCCAATGGTTGTATCAATATTGTTTGTAATGGGTGAAATATTTACATTGTTTGGAAAATAGAATGTTTGATGCATATCTATATGTGTTTTAAATATATTTTGAACTGATTGACAGATATTCACCAAACTTGGAGATTCTATGGTACTTCATTATGCATGAGAATATTTTATTTTAATTTGGTCCACAATGTAGACACAAATAATGCCTCGATTTCAAACAAAATAACACTTTTGGGGATATTTAGTGCCTAGAAGTAGCACACATATTTTATTTACATTAATACTCATCTTACAAAAAATTAAATAGTATGTGGAAATTAAAATAAATTATTTTAAAATAATGAATATTAGTATTCACATTCCACCAAAGATTTTGAAAAAATACCTATTTAAAACAAGTTTGACAAAAATGGTCGTACATATTGCTCGATGAATAAAATATCAATTCAGGATTATTTTTCTTAGCGTTCCACAAAAACCTGGTAAAGTGGGCCCCCAATTTTAAAATAATTATATTACTCTACATTACTTGAACATTTTTCCAAACAAACTCAAAACAATATATCAGAGTTAAAAAAGAAGGGCGACCGGCTTAAAATGAAATTTTGAGATCAGAGGAAAATTGGATCCTAGTTAAGTAAAACCATTTTTTTTGTAACGTATTATTAAATTTGAAACTTAATGTACAATACTGAGATAAATATGATCTTCATTTAAAATATAATCAGAGGCGTAGCTAGGTAATAATAGACCCGTGGCAAAACTTTACTGGTGGGGTTCTCCGAAGAAAAGAACGCCTCCACCCCCACACCCCAAAATACCTTATATGTAATTTAAGATTATAGTAAATTACTTCGACATTTATTATTGAAACTCTTTTATAAATTACGTAATACAAGTCTACATTTGTCTAATAAAGTCACTAATGAAAAGTAGATAGTAGTTATATAATGCAAAAAACTTGAAATTAATTGTTTAAGACTATATAAATACATATTAAAAACAAAATTAAATCAGCATTAGCACTTTTGAGGCTAAACAAATATCGACATTTAAAACTCCTTTCTTCTTGCTTTAATCTCTACGAAACTGTATATAATTTCCTCAAAGTTTTTTTTAACAAACACAAATAAAAATAAGTTGTATGATGTTTCACACTTACTTTCTCAATACTTTACTCAAAACTCTTAAGATACGCGTAAAAAATAAATAATTGTTGTATAAATTTCACCGAAGAGTTAGTACATGAAATAATATACACTGTTACAGAAACATTGAGAAGCTTTGGTTAACCAAAGAGCTTACCATTAACTCCCCATTTCACAAAACTTAATTTAAAGAATATAATATTTGCCAATAGCTCAGAAAATATAAGTTTTATAAAAATAAATTTCAAATTATATCTTTTTTTATAGTACACCCAACCTTTCAATGAAGTTATTTCATATCTAAAATAGGTAAGTATATTGTATCAAAATTTGAGATATTCACAAATAAAAGGTATCCTCTGATTTATTTTGCGTGAAAATGAGATGTGCCATTTGGTTGATAGAAACAGTGTCTCGATAACATATTTTAACAAAATCACTATAATCGATACAGAGAAAAAGGATTTATTCTATTTTGGTCCTTATCTGAGCTACCATTAATTTTAGGTTAGATATCTTATTCCAAAAAAATCCTTATATAAAGTCTAGATATCAAGTTTTAGCACGATATGTTCAATGTTTCCGGCTCGGCTGATATACAGATACACAGGCAGAGAGAAGACATCGTGAAAACAATTTTTTGTTTGAATTCAGGAAATCAGAAATATCGACATTTATCAACATTTCGAGTTCTATTTGTTTTGTCTATCACAATACTTCTCTTTCCAAAGAGTTGAGTAAAAGTAAAAATAATACGAAATGAACCGAATGCTGATGTTATGACCACCTAGGGATGTGTGAGGTTTGGGGACTTGCCCTGGACCCTGCTTCATGGGGGCCCCCTAGTCCCAACATTTCACTTTCTTAGAAGCAACACTTGTTTCAGTCAAAACACACGTGAGTAAAATACTGATTATGGTTTTCTTAATCCAGTTCTTTAAATGGCAGTGCATACAAGAATAATTTAGCTTAGTGAAGCGTGGTTTTAATATCTACAAAACATATTTGTATTTACATTTAAGTTACAGCTATTACACATGAAATGTATGTACGTACTTAATAATACGTGGCTCAGTGTCTAGCCATGACAGTCAAAACACAAATATGTGTGACTCTTGTTTTGTAACTTGAGTATTTCCACATGAATCCCCTTTTTACATTCCAGATACAGGGATGAGTTAACCAACTACAATCACAATTTGGGTCACCAACATTATTTGTTACCTTATTAATAGAAGGAGGTTTTAAAATTTTAAATGTAGTCCTATATAGTTTAAAAATTATGTTATTAAAAAAATTAGTAAAGTACAAATTTAAGGTAGTCATTTATTTTGAAAGGGGCTTCCAAACTTCCATCAGCCCAGGCCCTCTTAAACCTGTTGGATGGGCCTGAAGATAGTAGTGTATGGTACATTTTGGTTACTTTAGGCTAGGCGCACACATGCTGACACAAAACGTTTCGAAACACGATGAAACGAAACATTTTTGTGTGATTGTGTTTCATAGTGTGTCATTTCACTTTGACTACATGCTTTCAAAGTAGTTGCTGCACACATACTGACACAAGGCGAAACAAAAGTGATGCCACACAACGACACACGGTGGGACACCTTGAAACAAAGAAGTTGTCTTCCCTACTCTCATGTTTCGTCCAGTTTGTTTCACATGTTTTGTGAAAAATAGGCTACTGCGCAAGTGCAAAGCCGGGCACTCTGTCAAACCGTTGAGTATGGGTTATCATTCTTGCATTGTTTATGTGTTGCTTTAGTAAAATATGTCAAAAAAGACTACCGTTAGTGAGTGTAGAGACGTGGATGTTGAAAAGTTTGTTGCCATTGTTCAGCAAAGACCAGTGCTATACAATCATAATTTGAAGAAATACCATACAAGGACGTTGTTGACCAAAGTTGGGAAGAAGTGGCAAATTAAATGGATGTGCCAAGTAAGTTCATATATCTATTACCTAGGGTAAACAAAATTATATATAAAATATGTAAACAGAATGCATTAAGGAAAGGTTAAACATATCAGATTTAAATATTATTTTATTGTAGTATTGGAACAAATTTCAACGTTTTTTCCATGCAAAAAATAAAATAAACTAAACTAAAAAGTAATTTTCTAATTGTCACCACATTTTTAACGATTAATATTACTCCCTCTGTGATAAGTGCCCAAATGTTTAAATCATTTAAGCTCAGCTGTATCCTTTGTTTACTCAAGAGGTACTAGTGTTTTTCTAAAATAATAATAATAATAATAATAATAATAATAATAATAATAATAATAATAATAATAATAATAACAATAATAAATTGCATTACAATTTTGTGATTTTACCCTACATGGTTATTAAATAAAAAAATCTATAAGGGTGTTTTGTTGACATTTTCTAGTACTGTATACACAATATTTTTTGGAGTGAAAAATTAAAACCAGATCAAGATTACAACTCAATATGCAATTTTAGGTTTCACAGCTCTCTTACAAAATATGTCTTTTTTCACCCACTCAAAACCATTCTAGCATACTCCTCTTCCCATGGTAGATGCCCTTCCACTGACTCAAAAAAGTCGACAAAAGCATTTCTAACAGCAAAAGCTGCATGACTTGGAGCTCTGGTTGCCCTCCTATCAGTAGTTTCATTTCCCTCCTCCCTTAGGTTCAACATTGCGTGAAAAATATCAGAACCTTCCAATCGATCACGTTTTAGAATCAAATTGTGCAGTACACAGCAGACTCTTGTTATCACTGTAACTTTTTCAGGATGAAGCATGAAAGCCCTTTGGAATATACCAAACTACTTACTTAGAATATCAAAAGTACATTCAACAATACAGTGTGCTCTTGAGTGTCAATAGTTGTACACTCGCCTCGAATTTGTTAGGTGCTTTCTGGTGAAGGGTCTCATTAGGTTGACTAGAAGAGGATAACCTTCATCACCTATAAAAGCTTGTGGTAATCGCTGGCTGTCTTAAACGCTTATTTGTTTGGGTGGTGGAATGTCCAGTTTTTTTTCCATTAGATCTTTTCAAAAAGCAGATTCATAGAAAACAGAGGCATCATTATTTCGTCCAAAGTTCCCAACATTAATTACCATGAAGAATGCTTCAGCATCAACAACTGCCTGTAATATAATTGAATGGAAGGCCTTATGGCTGAAATAAGCAGATCTATAGTTCTATGGCTACAAAATTCTGAAGTGCTTTCCATCAAATGCACCAAGGTAATTAGGATAGTTCCAGATATGATTAAACTTTATTATCTATCCATTTCTCTCTTGTACATTTTGGCATGTAGACAACCTCCAAGTGTTTGATTATTGATTCACAAATTTCCATCACAATTTCACCAATTGTAATCCCTACAACTGCAAAGTAGTAGTAATAAGATACAAAATACTCACCTGTAAAAAAATGAGAATAAGTGATACATGAATTTTAAAAAAATATTATAAAAAAATAAATACGATTGTGTGTGTATATTTTGTATATTAGGTGTTGAATGTCAGTCAAAATGGCACTCGATCAGGAATGGTTATGCACGACACCAGCGAGAAGCTAAAAAGTACGTTTCAAGTGGAAGTGTTGCTAAAAAATAAGAAATGGTACCTAGCTGAAGTACTTTCCTTTCTGAATGATGAATTTTTAGGGCGGCACCAAAAAATGGGAAGCAACCCTTGCACCGATGATCCAGGTGAAACTCAGGCTGATGATAGCCAATGTGTATGAGTATGTAACATCTAATGATTATTCCTTCGTAGTAGTTCAAGCAGAGGACAGCACAAATTATGGCACTTTACCTGAGGAACTATCACTTCAAACTATGGAAATATCTGATATTTTGGAGACATAGGATAAACCAGAAGTGATACCAAGTCAATTGAGATTTCAATTTCAGCATCCAATGAAGATACATAAAAAGAAAGTTCGTCGAGCTCCTATGAAACCTGCTGATATGTATGGTAGTAGGTCCAATGATTGAATTTCTAAGAGATCGATCTCAGCCACAACCCCAGCCAACACAAGTTGAAGATAATAAAACACTGACCTTCTTCAAAAGCTTGGTTCCTGATGTTGACAAGCGCAAGTGGAACTTTAAGGATAAAGTAATGAGAAGACTGAATGAATATCTTGATGAGCAGGAAAATTATATCTATAGCCAGCAACAGAGCTACAACTTTGCACCATAAAGATCCCATCCTCCTTATCAATGTATTTCTACTCCTATGTCTCGAATTCTCCTTTGACTTCAGGGGACATTCGCTTATCCACCTTTGGATATGTGCCCAATATAAAATCATCTGCGACTTCATAAGAAGTACGCTCATCTGTTGAATATGCATACAACTCTAGCGAGTATTTTAATTCCATTGGTCCGGATACACTTAACACTGCATTTACTGCAACACCTAGAAATCCTCTGCCTCCATATGAACCATTGAATTATGTCATTGATCAACCATTCAAATCTAAAGAGAACTATATTCAATAAATAAAATGGACGAGAAGGCAAATATATGATTTTGTAATAATTTGATAAGCCTTCTATTTTGTACTTATGTTATTCCTAATTATTTTTTATGAAATATATTATATTTTTTTCTTATTATCGTTTTCCAAATTAGAAGCCTCTTGATGTAGTAAAATTATTTAAAAATAAGTTATTATATTTATTTTAATGAACCCGATTTCAATTCACCCTTGTAACAAAATTACATTTTAAAAGAGAAATGAGTTTTAATTAGGCCTATATTTTTATATTTATAAAAAGAACAGAACCTTTCTAAATGTAAGGAAAAGCCTTTGTTAGGGGGAAATGCTTTTTATCCAGTTGATATTCTGCTTCTTGATAGAATCCCCAACTACTCCAAGGATGTATTCAAAACTTTCTAAACTTACTCGTGTGAAGTTAAAAAAATTATCAGGGACCTCCCTTAGTTCCTGTATATACTTTTCCAAATAACATTTCTCAGTTCTCTCTTCATTGATAGGGTGAACCCAGTATCTCCTATTTGGTGATTACTCCTTCTTAACCAACCAATCCCAGGAAACTATAGCTAATAGTTCGTCAGTATAGATATCACCAACATTACACGCCGCCATCTTTGCACAAACTGTTTTTTTTTTCAATATGTTTTTGTGTCATCATGTTTAGTTTGAAAAAAAATCATTCGGAATATGTATGTGTCGTTGTTTCTAGATGTTTCGTTTCATCGTATTTTGAAACGTTTTATGTCAGCATGTGTGCGCCCAGCATTACTTTGAATACTATTTTTGTTTTGTTTATTCTTTGTGTAAGCATCGCTAGATCCTGTGCAAGTGCACAACTTCTGCTGACTATATAGTCAGTATCTTATCGTCCGTCAGTCATATGACACGATATGATATTAGAGCTCTCTATAACTTTCGATCACTTTTCCTAAACAGGCGAGTTAGAGCCTCAACCTTGGTCCCTTGCATCGAGACAGGCAACATCAGACAGCGAATAACCAAATTTAAAACACTATTTTGAATTCTGGAAAAGATTTATTTTTTAAGCACAATAGGAAAAGTTAATAGTAGAAAGACAGCGCCGGGAGATAGATTGAGTAGGCAATTCATTGTACTTCCCTGCAAAGAGGATTGCATAGCTCCAAGCAAAACCTGAGTTTGAGAACGATATAGATCTACATATTATTTCTTGACTGGGAAGGAGAGTAGGTACTGTATCCCCAGAGATTTATCTGTGATGATGGTGTGTGATTGTTGGAGGGTTAGATTCAAATAGGAAATTGATAATTATGGATGGCCTAGGTTTTCTTAAATTCCTCTTGCCATGCCAAACTGATTTGGTTTATTATATTTATTTTGTGCTTACAATATTTTAACACGCTTTCAAGTTTAATTAATTTTTGGCGTTTTATGTATGGAATATATTAATGATTAAAATATTAAATACATTATTATCGATGCACAATAATTTAGGGTGAATATATTTTAAAAAGGGAGAAGGGGAATGTTATGCTTTGTGCTACTAAATAAAAAAAAGTGTGTCACACTGCCACAAAAATCTCTTGTAGTAGAGAACTGCTATAGAAACTGGCCATTAATATGGTAGTGAGCGTAAACACAACTAAAATACCTCAAGCATGTAAACATTAAGGTATGTTATTTTCTTAAATGATAGAATGAATATGTAAAATACATATGTAAAACTACAAAAACTATATTAGCTAGTCAATGCATTAAAAACAATGCCTTTCCCCCAATTTATCGTAAAATATATAGATCTGGCTATACACGCTCTCTATCCCAGTCAACAATTATTAATAGATGGATCTAGATCGTTCTCATGCTCAAGTCTTGCTTGGAGTTATACTATAATCTTTGCTATGCAGTACAATGTATTGCCTACTCAATCCATCTCACGGCGCTGACTTTCTGCTTGCAAAAATAGAGGAATACAGCTGTTTAAATCAACGGTTGCCAAACCTTTAAGGGCAATCGCCCCCTTGGTTCCATTAACTCATCCCAAGTGTCCCCTTTCCTAATCTATAAAAATCATCATTCAGAAAAGCAGTTTTCATTAGACACTAATAAAATAATAACACACTCTCATTGAAAACAGTAACATTAATTTTAATGAAACATTTATTTGAAATTAAATTTAACTAAATTGACCAACTCTATACAGTGATACCTTATTTACAAGTGCAAAAGTTAAATATTTAGGATATAAAGCTTACTTCCAGCACACTTTTAATAAACTACGCGTGCGACAACCATTTTAAATTTTGGAGGCCATTTTGAATTTTCAACATGTTTTGACATGTTCCAATACGTTTCAACAGGTCTTGTCAAGTTGGAAGTTCAATATGGCTCCAAAGAACCTGTGCAGATTCGTTCATATTCTGACAAAGAGACAGATTTATTGCCTGAAAGGTGACATATCTGAACATGTATGATGAACACGTTGAAAATTTGAGATGGTCTCCCCTATACATTACGGTCTGATATTGAAATTCAAGATGGCTGCAAAATATCAAGATGGTAGCCGACCATCTATACCCCACTGTGGGAACTCGTCCCCTTTCCTCCAGCAATACCTTGCGAGATTATTCATTTCATTCACTTTTTTTTCTCTTTCTCCCCCTAACACAGCAGTTTTTGAGGGTGTATCACTTTTTTTTATAATACTTACCTTATTTCCGACGTAAATACAACCGGAAAATCATCTTGTTTGAATTGATTTGATGACAGCATTCCCTTGTAAGATTATACAATTTATTCCTTTTCTTTCCGTTTGAATCCCTGCTACACCCGTCTTTGCGCAAAACTCATGTGGTAAGGAGATAAAGGAAAGAAAAACAGAATAAAATGCCTAATCTGACAAGGAAATTAAATTAAGGGGAAATTACCCCTATGGGGTTTGGATGTTGAGCTACAATCATGAATTTTTTACAGTCATCTTGGATTTCAACATAGTATTGTAAGGTATAGGAGAGGTCATCTTTAATTTCCAACATTTTTGAGAGCCATCTTGAATTGAATAATTTGTCAGTACTTGTCGTAACGTTTTGGAACATTTAAGAACATGTCTATGATTCAGAATGGCCACCAAAATTCAAAATGGTGGCCAAAAGTCAAAATTACGGCTGCGCGTTTGTCAGGAGTGATCTTCTTACCTACTTACATAGCAAGTATCATATATACTAAATTTAGTAACTACTTGACTGTAAAGTTAAGTACGTTATTAATACAATGACTGGGATTGTTTCCCAATGTTTTGTTTTAAGTCACTCACCAGGTGTCAGAGATAACCCACTCCATCACCCCTTTACCTCCCTAGTGTCTCTTAGCGCCTCCTAGAAAGTATCAAGAGGCAGTAAAGCCCAATTTAGGAAACACTGGTTTAAATTTAAAGCCCGTTCCCTCTTGGTATCTTATTTTATACAAGTCCTTGAAATAAGAATACATTTCCGGATGTATTGTAACGTTAACTTACAGTTAGTTACAATTGGATCCATCCCGTTATAATGTTGATACGTAACTATCAAGAATTCATACCACCCGCTCAATAATTCCGACCCAGATAGAATCCCTACAATGGTACTATTCTCTGTTGTAGTCCCTGTAGGCTAATACGGAAAGATAATACGACACAGTATATTTCATACTGTACAATCTTCTGTAATATTACACTCATAATTGTTCAGGAACTTACCTTTGAAATCTTCTATCACTAGCCGCCACCAAAGCTGACCTACTCCGTGCAGCCATGTGGAGAATGGGCCGAGCTAACGCAAGTCTACTGTCAACACGTGATTGCTCTCAGTCTGGTCAGATAGAAACTGAGGCGTAACGACATGGAGTCCGATAGAAGACAACAATCCACCCGCCCCCTGATGGCTGTTTGAAGAACTACCCCAAACATCGAATGATCGTCGACTTGTTCTAATATTCTGATGGAACAACCCTACAAAGTGCCTACGTGACCGAAGACAGCTAGCAACTACGTGCTAGAATTACCTCCCCTCCTTTCCGTGTAACGAAACTCACTATATAACAGGCTGTATGTGTCTGCAAAAATGACTATCTATCAATCCGCGAACGAGGGCGGATGACTATCTATCATTCCGCGAACGAGGACGGATCATTGTCATGGACCTGGACAATGATCGGATACACATTCATATATACTAATTGGAAAGTAACTATGGCGTCTACTTTTCATAGACTCTATTTATTTTCGGCTTATAAATTTGTTGTATTAGAATCATTATTTTGTTTTTCGTGTAATATTTAACTTTTCTCTTTATCTCAGTCGCTTAAATTTAACTATTATGTCGCCACTTAGGCGCGGTATCATGTTGGTTAGTTTAGTTTGATTTCCACCATTGGTAATTTTGTATTGAGTGAATTTAAATGTAAAATGTTAAAATGTGTGGACTTTTGTATTTTGCTATTTCACGCGACTGTAGAAATAAAATCATGCTTGTTATTTTTTTTATATAATTTAAATTTGTTCTAAATTTCAATCTTTAGTTTTTTCTAAGAGATAGTTAGTCCCGGGAGGTTTTGACTTGAGTCTGGAAGTCAAACTCTCGCGTTATGTTTTGTAAATTTCGTATTGTAACTTGTAATTGTTTGAGGAGCCCATCAGGCAAGAATATTTAATGTTTGTTCATTTTGTGGATATCTTACTTCACTTCACTTTTGGTAGTTTAACTTCTCTGTTGATGTTAAAAATCTACGTAATTTTGTGTCTCTTAAAGACGACCTGTTTTAAATGTAAACATGGGATGTTTACATTCTGCGCTTCACGTTATTATTTTCAGCATTATTCAGAATGATATAATGAGACCACTGTACTTTGCTTTATCTACGTTTATACTGAATAAACCATATTATTGTTATATTTTTTTTACTGCTTATATTTTCCCTTATGTAGATTCACCTTCTCCCTTTTATTTAATTGTGGTCGTTAAGTAGAAGGCAATGGAGACGGTGTAACAATATTTATTCCCCATTGTAAGCCATGTCATCGCAAGGGCATCTCTTCAAAATAATCAAGATTCCACCAAAATAGTTATGTCCTACATATTATAAAATATTTATTATTACAAATATTAATTCAGTGCGTAGACTTGTTCGGTAGGTACAGCATGTGGCTGGGCCATTTATATACAATGATTCCATCTTCCTCTCCTATTTCACCATTCTTCCTCTGATATTTGCTTCCATTCCTCTACTCGCACTCGTACTTTCTTTTTTTGTAATCTGCTCTTACCATCTCTTTCTTGGTTGGCCTTTCTTTCTTTTTCATACATACTTCATTTTCATAATTTTATTTGTCCTAAACAAACCAAAGAACCCGAGAAAATAAAGTAAATTTCTGAAATGTAAAGAAAACACGGATATATGTTGTAAAAACATGGCTATATAATGCTCCATTTAATGGCTGTCCTCAAGAAATGCCATTAATAAAATAACATAGACTACACGTGTTGCGTTCATGTTACTGTGATCACGTCATGTGCTACGGTGCTATATGCGGTTGTTCATCCGAGAGGGGAGAAGATGCATTGTGACGTCACTAAGTGCAGCGAGGAGGTTCTATTGTCCTCCCAAGAGGCTGTTGTGGCATTGTCTCTGACCACTATTGTTGTCTGTGGTTTGAAAGGACATCCACTCAGTGGGAGCCCGGTTCTACTCCCAGAGGAGGACACAGCACAATACCCACCTTAATGAAGGAAAGGTCCCAGGACAGTCATACTGCTCTCGGAAGACAAGTACCAAGAAACAAGGGGAGATATTGAACATTATACTTACTACCTCACAGCTTCTTAGAACACTCTTCATAAAACTAATAATCAGCAAACCCAGGAAATAATGGTTTTATTCTACATCTCACCACCCATTAGGGCTAAGCGCATTTATGTACTTAGCCCTCTAATGTGCTAGGGATGAGGAAGATTAGGTTAAGAGAAAGTGTATCCACATTTGTGTGGAGGGAGTGTAGAAAAAACAATCTCTCGGTACACCCGACAGGGGAATCAAACCACGATCTACCCCTCATCAGCAGTATAGTATATTACGAGCGTGACACCTTAGACCATGCGGCCACCGCATTAGGTATTGGTTAAGGCAAGTTGAGGTTTTTCTTAGCGTAAGTTTTTGAGTAGTTTTAGTTCAAAGGAGAAAGAGAATTAATGAAAAAATTTACTCTAAAACATAAATACGTGCAACTGCTTTTTTAAAATGTACAAACTTTATACATGCAGATAAACGATGGAAGCCATTATTTTATCTTGGTTAATTATATGAAATAATATTGAAACCGTGTCCGTGTAATTTTATATTAAATAAACCAACCAAATATATAATTAAATTGAAAAAGGTATTATAATTTCAATTGACTTTATATAAATACGGTAAAATCCCACTAGACCAAGTACCAGTAGTACAAAACTCCGGATAATCCGAACACTATTTACGTAAAATGGGGGTTAAAAGCAAACTAAACAAAATTGAATATATTTAATTGGTTAACAAACTCAAAGTTAAAATAGAATTTTAAGGAACATCGATAATAAATTCTTTATATTTACATGATGTAATCAAAACAATGTATTTTCCTGTAACTAAGATTAATTACAGTACTGTAAAAAGATAAACAGTAAATGTAAAACTACAGTACATGTATACATAAGTTAAATAACAGTAAATTTAAAAAAACTCATTCAACTGATATCTAAGATTTGTGAAAATAAACTGTCTCCCACTTGATCCAAATTTTCGTCTATCCGAACAAACTTCATTCGCAATTTGTCCGGATTGAGTTTCTAGTGTATTTAATCTACTCACAAACAAACATATTTGTTTGTCATGACCTCAGAGCCACAGTTTGACAAACTGTTTATTAAAGAGTGTGGTATTATTGTGGTTGGAAAAATTAGGCTCTCGACATGGACGCCCATTATATGGGCGATAAGAAGAGTTTCAATTTTCTATTAACAACTTAGAATCACCAATATTCGCGTTAACAAGAGATACAAATGATAACATCCCAGATTTCTCCCATTCCCTCTACAACAGATTTCTTTTCAATTTGTTTTGTTCGAGGAATTTGTGAAAAATATGTTTCTTTTAAATGGGTTCAGCTACAACTAATTTTTATTCGTTAATTTTCTAAAACTTTTTTTGTTAAAATTGGCTCTTGAAACTCATATAATAATTAGCCTAGAATTATATTCAGTTGCTCCAAAATTACCTCCCCCAAGGTTAAATTCCTGAAACTTTCTCTTGAGGAGGGGGGAGTGCTACACCCTCAGTAGATAGAACTCCAATCCACCCCCTATTTGAAAAATCCACATGGGTGCCCTTGCCTTTGACCTTCAACACATCTACCCAACGTCTGCCTATGAAAATTAAACCCAACCAGTGTCGGTACCCCCCACACTCTCTTGCCCCCTAGAAAATAATCCAAAATATTGAAACCAACACCTTAATGTTGTAAATAACGACTGACTAACATCTTTACTTTCCTTTACTTTAGATCCATTACTGTTTCCAGCCTGTGGTCAGTATTTTATTCAGGCCATATATTTTCCACTACCAGCTTGATAGACCTGTCTTAGCTTCTTATACCTTATAATCTAGTTTAAGACTAGGACAACCACAACACCCAGTCCCCAGCCATTAATATAACAAGGTGAAAGGGTAAATTTTTGGTTAATGCCGGGAATCGACCCCTGGACCCCTAGCTCAGTTGGCGGACACGCCACTGACTGAGCTAAGGCGAGATTGACTATACTACCACGCCTTATCTCCTACATGACCTAATCTATAAATCCTTTAACTTAGCTCTAGTGTGCAGAAAAGCAAGTGGCTTAAAGTTGGAACTAAAACTATCCAGTAATTATATTATAAAGTTTAGAATGATAACCTATTATTTTTATTAAAATTAATATTTTTCAATCAATATGAGATACTAAAACATATTAGTCCCATGTACAGTACATATTTATTACTTCTATCATGAAAGTGACTTTTTTGTATTAAAATTACAAATTTATTAGTCAAAATTATGTTTTTTCTTAGAAGCCCTCTTTTTATTACTTTAATTATTAATTAATTTTGTTTATAAATTAGCAGTATTATTAATTTAAAAAATATAAACTAAAATTTAGATTTTTTAAAATTATTAAATTTGAACTTGCAGGAGACTTATTCAAACCAATAACCCCCCTCACTCCTTGACAACGAGCCCTGAACCCGCCCTTGAACCGAAACCACTCTAATATGTGTGGCCAGAGAAGTATTATTGGTCATGTCAAAATCATGATTATTCTTTACGATCCCGTAAATACATTAACACGTGTTGATATTTTACATTTCCCAACGAATGACTTTGACATAGTGTTTTAGGGCAGATGTTATTGGCAGTTTAATTTTTTTAATACATAAATAAAAAGTAGACTATGTGTATATAATGTAAACATGGACCATATAACTTCAGTTACACTTGCCCCAGCCAGTTTTTGACGGCACCATCTGAAACGTTACATCAACATCAATATTGTTTCATGAAGTCATAACATTATTGTTTTGTTTTGATTAAAATGAGGCTGTAAGCTGTTCTCTGCCACTGCCATTTTCAGGTTTTCACGCCCAGAAAGTGTATTTTTAGGTTGTCTCACTAGACAGAAGTTTTATTTGGTTCTGTTATTGTACTAAGGGCTGTTTACACAGTTTTATTGTGTATTCAATGTATGAGAATAACAGGAGCTCTGTGAAGATGGAAAGTGGGAGGATGGAGTCGTTCCATATCAAAATTGAGTAAAGCAGGAGAGTTCCTCTCACCAGTAAATACTATTTGTAATAGTTATGGAAATGGTCATGAACAAAGTGGCAAAAAACTCGGGGAGGAAAGAATGAAAGCCATGATGTTTGCTGGTGACTTGATGGTATGGGGGGAGAAGGAAAAGGAAGTACAGGAACAACTACAAGAATGGAATGAGGAAATGAAGGAGGTGAAGTGATGGTAATGACAAGGAAGAGGATAAGGCCTAATAAAGATATAAGGTTGGATGGAGTAGAGCTGAGAAAAGTATAGAATGTAAAATATCTTGGAAGTGTGAGTGAGGAGAAAGGTGGAAGTAGAGAGGTTGTAATGAGAAGAGGACAGCAGAGAGAGTTGTTCTATAAGTGTGTAAGAGACCTGCTATGATGAAGAGAAGTGACCTTGAAGTGTTGTACGGGACGTACTTTGTACCCATTGTCACATATGTAGCACGGACAATAAATATAAGAGAGACAGGGAAAGTGGAGGAGCATGTTAGCTGTCACAAGGAGAAATAAGATTAGGAATGAAGTTATCAGGTAAATAGAGAGGGTACAGGGAGTACATGAGATAGTAGAGGAAGCGAGACTGAGAAGGTATGGTCATGTAATAAGGATGGAGAAGAAGAACACGCCAAAGAAAATGATAGGAATAAAGTATGTAGGGAAAAAACTGCAGGGGATGCCAAGAAAGAGATGAGAGGATCAGATAACAGAAAGTGTGCAAGTGAGAGGATAATAATTGAAGCAATTAAATAAGAAATAATGGTGGAAGGAGAGAGGAAGAAGGATGAATTTTACTAAACTGACCCAGTAAAATTTTTTTAAGTAGGTACAGCGCAATCTTTACTCGGGTTTGCTAGTGTCTATTATTTTGTTTAACATATATTATGAGATTTTTAAACAATGGAATGAGAAATTCCGTGCACCGGTTCGTACCATTAATTTATTATATAATGTTTTCAAAAGTATTTTTTTCCCAAATGTAAATGTTGTGCATGAAACGCATCTATATAAATGACTAGATTTAAAATGACTAAATTGTGACTAGCCTTTCTTGGTTTTTTATTTATACATTTCTTTTTACATAACTTAACTTAACCTAATTCGTGTATATACTCTCATTCAGACCTTGACTTCAAACATTGAATAATTAATATAAAACATTAGGCTAATGTATCACACTGTCTCAAAAACTGTTGCGTTTCAAAATCAGTGCTAAACAAATATTCATTCACTGGATGCTGTGTTTAACTAATAATATTAATAATATAGTTAAGATTATTTTATCAATCGGTAGTCCTGAAAAGTATGTTTTTCTGATTCAATCTTTTTGTGGCTAAAATACTAAGCTAAAAATTTTCAACTTTCATAGTATTATTATTATTATTATTGTTAATATTATTATTATTACTATCAAAGTACAAAATACAGTATATGTTATACTGTTTGACACAGAAAAATACAATATTTTAGAGGAAACGTACCAGCATCAGCCTGGAGAGAGAGTAGAAAACAACATCATTCAATATCGACATTAATAACTTATTAATATATCTAATGACATTTATCATACACTAAATAAAATTACGACTTATTACAAGCCTCGTTGGTCGAGTGTTATATGACGTCATAAACCCTTTTATTCATGTATATACACTCATACGGACCTTAGATTAACGAAATACAACTTTGTCTGTGTGTATGTGTCACTATCTAGCATTGAATAATTGATATGAAACATTTAGGAAGGATAAATTAACTAGGACTCAAACTGAAATTGAAGGTGTGTCAACATTTGCGAGAACTTAGGGATAAAGAAGTAAGAAAGTGTACCCACATTTGACACAACCTATCCCGGTTCTTAAGATGAATACTATTTTTAATAAATATTATGGATACATGGTGACCCCTCTAGGACATTCATAAATGCCTTTTTAAAAACATAATTTAGTAAATGTAAAACCAGGTCATTAAGCTTAGATAGAAATGTTCACATTACCATTATTACATACGTCACGGAAGTGAATCGAAATTTCGAGGCATCTACTTACTATAACGACAACAATTACCGTTAATTAGAAACTTCCAGTATTGTTCCCACTTCCCTCTGTTAGATCATATTTTTAAACATAAGTCATAATCAATAATTTAAACAAACGGTCCCACCTACCCATACACCATGGTCACACATACCGTTTGTCATAAGTCTTGTATGTAAGGTGAAATCTTTAGGGAATTAACTTGAGTATGTCACTATAAAACTTTTATTTTGTTTGTTAAATGTATCGATAGAACCCCGTAGGTCATCAAGGACATTTAAAACAATAAAAACATATTCGTTGTGTCAAAAATACAGTCAGTATAGTCACAAAACTATCTAAAATTGGCCATCAAACCAGAAAAAATAATCGTTACTATGTAGATACGATGACTGAACCACATAATGTTTTATTTTTATTATTACTTTTACTATATGTCTTAAATAAATGGTGAACTCTCACGGACATTAATCAATGTCTTAAAATTTATAAAACCATTGTATAGTAAATGTACAGTAAAGTCTTTAGCGTCGGATCAAAATGTAAACAAACGATGGCCACCACCCAGACGGCATGGTCACAATACCGTTTGCCACACGTTCTATTCAACACCACTTACCGTTATTTACACGTCTCAAGGGCCTCTTTTCCTTATCCTTTCTCCTCTTGAGGAATCACCTCCTAAACTTCACGGTCACAGGTGTACAGTCTGTGATAAACGTAGAGTGTACACTCAAGGTAATCTACCGGCTCTAGCTACTTCACTTACCGTTAATCATGACGTCACACTCTTATGATGTCACAGAATATAATAATTTATTCAATTAGAAGACGTCATACTCTTTTGACGTCACTGACATACGTCACCTACTCCACGTAAGACATTTTTTAAATATTTCTAACATAAGTTGCCCCCTCCCCTTAAACGTCATACTCTTTTGGCGTCACAGAATATTATAATTTATTCAAAACTGATTTTATTCACGTCATGCTCTTATGAAACATACGTCACATACATTATTTAAATACCTTTTTTTAAGTTACCCCACCCCGTATATACAGTTGTTGGCTCAGTTCCAGAAAATAGATATACCTAGGCATACACTACTTACTTGTGTATAGTTGTACAGCGGTAAATAAAATATTTCTCTATAGTTAAAATGAATAACAGTCCTTTTATTACTTGAGTGGTTCAATGCAACAAATAGAAAGGAAGGGATTGCTTTAAAGCTCTCATTGTGGCGGGAAGGGGGAAAATATATACGTTTTTATTCAAATTAAACACCGAAAGATAATAAATATCCATGTTAAGTTGATAGCCTTTGACGAGTAAACTTTTAACTATAAAGTCGATTGAGCTCTTATAATATAGAACTTTTACAAATAAAAAGTGTATAATACATATTTTTATTTCAATAATCTGCTGCCATCGCTGCAACGATCCACTAATATTGTTAGACTGGAACACAATCTTAAGTGCTTGGATATACTAGTATTAACATGAACCTGCCTTTAAAATTAGTTGACATTTTTCTCACAATTCAGAATTCTAAACTGAGTAGAAACCTACATTTCAAATATTAATTTAAGTTATTTATTTTCAATCTTGCTTGAAGCTAAACATTCAAATTTGTATTAATTTTAAAGATTTAGTCAGTCAGTGATTATGATAATGTTTTGAATTCTAATTTTAAATTTATTAAAATATAATACAAACCATCTACGTACTATACTAAATGCATGGATACTCTAATATCAATGTATATTTAATATTTTGTTACATTTTATTAAAATACTTTTTTTCCTAACTATAAAAACAGTTTTAATCAATTATTTCTCAAATTCTTTTGAAATGACTTTCATTTTAATATCCATATGTGCGTGTCTTGACTGTAACAGTAATATTAATGCAAATTATTCACTCAATTAGTAATGTAATAATTAAAAAGCTCTTTAAAGAGGTGATCAAATAGAAGCTCATAAAACCTAGTTTATAAAGAACACTTAAAGAATGTTCAACCTAACGAGCGGACGAAGTGAGTGAGGAAAGACGTTAAGTTATTACATCACATACCGTAATGTTAGTCAGCAGTGCAATAAAAGAAGATTCCGCGGGTGTCAAGACCAAATGTAATTAAGAATTGTTGAGCTGGGCTATTTAGGGAGCCACGTCCCCTCTGACAAATTAATATTAATGGCATTACTTTGTAATACAACCGGCACACAGGCGCCAAGAAATTATTAAAAAAATAACCCTCTTAGCTAAAAGGGTAATCGACATTGTAGTTTCTCGAATAAAACTCGATTAATATTTGGCTATCGTTAAATATAGATTACGGGCAAAGGAAAATTTCGACTACATAGCTTTCAAAATATAATATTTTGTTAGCACCCTGTATTAGGCCTACTGCTTGTTTGGGCTATACGCTTATGTACTAATAATGCGAATGGTTTTTAGGAATTAGAAAGGTTATATTTAGAGAAAGTGTACCCGCGTTTGCGTGAAGGAAGAGTGGAAAACAGTTTTGGAAAAACCACCCTCAGTACACCAGACCGAGAGTCGAGCCTCGGTCTACCCGTCATCGGCTACTGCAAGAGTAACGCTTTAGAGCATGTGGCCACCAAAATAGTATTCTTTTGAATCTGATGGCAAATTATTGAAAACAATATTTTATTTTCTCTCGTACGTCTCACTTCCTGTTCTGGGTATACACATACACAATAATTACGACAGTACCCCCTTCTGTGGTCAAATGGTCTAGGGCGTCACTTTCACAATAGACTGGACTGCGGAAGACAGGGAGATTTGGAATCAAATCCCGGTCAGTTGTATTGAGGGTAGTTTTCCTAAATAGTTTTTCACTCTTCCTCCAAGCCAATTAAGGTACATTTCTTCTAAATTAAACCTTCCTAATCAGCTTAGTTAGTAAAATGCCAATAAAAGGAAATTACGCTAATGTGTTGGGCAAGAGAAAAGTAGAATATAAAATAAATGTGGATGGAGTTTCATTGAGGGAAAGTGTAGAACTAATTAAGGAAAAAAATATAATCAGTACACCTGATCGAGATAATAATGACAATACCCAGTAATTTCAATGATAAAATACATTGGGTATAAATATATCAAACTTTAAAAACTTAATGCATTGAAGCAACAACGAAAACAGAACAGCCAGACCCAGGCCTAGCAACACAATCTCTTCCTAAAAACAGAACAGCCAGACCTAGCAACACAACCTCTTCCTGAAAACAGAACAACCAAGCCTAGCAACACACCTCTTCCTAAAAACAGAACAGCCAGACCTAGCAACACAACCTCTTCCTGAAAACAGAACAACCAAGCCTAGCAACACACCTCTTCCTGAAAACAGAACAGCCAGACCTAGCAACACAACCTCTTCCTGAGAACAGAATAGCCAGGCTTGGCAACACAAACTCTTCAGGAGAACAGAACAGCCAGATTACATATTAATAGTGGATAATGGTAATTCAATAACCAACTAATAGAACAAACAATATTTACACGATACAGGGGAAACGCCACAGAAATGTGGATTGAAGAGTGTGTTCGTCAAATATTGCACGACAGTTAGTTTATGAATATCAATTCATCATATAAGAAAATTTGTTTAGCACTACCAAATTATAATGAACGAAAGTTGAGGTCTTCCTGTGTAATTAAAATAAATATTATTATCCCCTTCAGGGGCGCTTGTGCTTGGCTCTGACCTCAGGGGGAGAGTTCTTTTCTTTTTCAATCTCAGAAGGATTTACCGTTCCTTCGGGCCTCTTAGAGCACCTCGCTTCATGACGCACCATTCTTTAAACCAGGACATTTCAGACATTTGCAATCAAGTTTCACTCTCAGAGTTATTGCAAAGCTTTACTGACGTGATATATTTATTCAAAAACGGTTTTGTTTTAAAAGTTAAATAATTATATGTGTGCATTATTTCCTACAGGAATGTGGTAGAGGTTTAAAAATATTATTAGTTTCATAAAATATTAATCTCTTAATATAATAAAGCTATAAAGTTTGTCCAAACATTAGAGCTTTGGTGGTATTTCTATTTTTTTTCTGGGTACTATCAACAAGAAAAAGAAAATGTAATTAATTTTTGTATAATTTTTGGTCTATCTGTTTGTTTCCAGTAAAATTAAAAGTATTCTTAGGATCAAGACCGGACTTCTTCTGTTGAACGCCGTATTTTTCTGGGAACAGGGTCAGCTATACATAATAATTTACCGGCCCCGCGGTGTTGTGGTCGATGAATCTGGCTACGAACCTAGGGGTCCTAGGTTCAATTCCTGGCTGGTACCTTGAGTATTTTTCACTTAAGGAAAATGATCCAAATGGTCATCAGGGTTTGGTTAATTAGACTTAAGTTAGGTTAAGACTCACCTCGACTCCACACCTTCATATTCACTATCATCACATCATCCCATTGTGAGTACTACTATGACGTGTAGACAACCTCATATGATGCACTCTGGGCAAAGCTCTGTGCCACAAGAGTGGCTAATAGTCTACACATAAGGTGAGCAAACTATAGTAAGATTTTGGTAGGAAGAACAGTACAAGTTAGTTACTAAAGTTTCTAAAACAATTGTAATATATTTGTACATCAAGTCATGTAATCTGAAGTTGGCACTTTTGAGAGATATTATCAATAAATATAAAATAACACAAATAATATACTAAAATATTATCAATGTGGTCGCAAGGAAATATGTTTTTATTTTCTCTACTGTTCTTCCAACCAAAATCAGGCTATAGATGCCATGTACCTCCCGGCCATATATGCCATACGATAAAATAATTTGAGCGAGGCAGTGCCAAATAAACCGTTCGTTAAATAGGTTATTTTTCAGTTATTTTATGGTTAGGCATGTAAATTATATCTGTTTAGTTTTATTTCTTCTATCGCTTTCCCTAACGATAATATTACCTGTTGATTTTAATGGGTGTGAAACGTGGAATCTTAACTTACATGACGAAAACAAATTTAGGATGTTCGAAAACCAGGTGCTTAGGAAGATATTTGGGGCAAAAATTGAAGAGGCTAATGAGGAGTGTAGGCGGCTTCACAATTATGAGTTACATACCCTGTATTCATAACAATACATTGTTAATACAATAAAGTCTCTTAGATTAGGATGGACAGGACATGCAGCGTGAAAGGGAGCTTCTAGAAACGTGTTTAAGGTAAGGAGTGGCAAACCAATGGGAGGAGACTATTGGGATAACCTAGACGCAGTTGGGAAGATAGAATTAGAATGGACCTGATAGAGATGGGTGTAATGAGGTGGACTGGATAGAACAAGCTCAAGATAGAGGTGTGGTGTAGAGAGGTGGACTCGATAGAACTAACTCAAGATAGGAATAATGTGTAATGAGGTTGACCGGATAGAACTAACTCAAGATAAAGTTATGTTATAATGAGTTGGACTTGATAGAACTAACTCAATATAGAGATATGGTATAATGAGTTGGACTGGATAGAACTAACTCAAGATAGAGATATGTTGTAATGAGGTGGACCAGATAGAACTAGCTCAAGATAGAGATATAGTATAATTAGTTAGACTCGATAGAACTAGCTCAAGATAGAGATATGGTATAATGAGGTGGACAGGATAGAACTAGCTCAAGATAGAGATGTAGCAATTGGCTACAAGTGAAAAAATACAAGTCGGAGGGAAACAACAACTTAACCCATTCACCGTCCCAGAACCTCTTGACAACAGTTCAGTGAGACAACAAAGCACAGCCGAGCATAACAAAGCCACGTGGAATACTGACCGACCCCACCTAAGTTCAAACTGTGGCCGCTAGAGGGCGCGTAGTATCGGATCATTCCTAAGAACTTAAGTGCTGTGCACACGTTCCGATACTATCGGTGTCGACGCCGATGCCAATATCGTTGTTAGCACCGATACCGGCGCGGGTTGTTGTACACACACTGACGCTATCGCTATCGGTGCTTGAGAGGTATAGGCAGTTTTGTGGATGGTGGCGAGCAAACAACATGGCTCCCATGTGGAATAGGAGGTTTCTTTTGTTGTGTTTGATTCATCTTCGGAGGAGGCAATGTCGTAACCGGAGAGGAAGAGAATTTTGTGTGCATCTTATAGTAGCCGCAAGGACTCCTAGCACTTACCAACTTTTATTTGCTCCTTTCTGTCTAGTTGTAAGAAATTTGGCTCCAAGAAGGAATACACTTCAAGACAAAGTTTGTTTTTCATCTCCCGGTCCTTGAATTCCTCAGTTGTTTTGTCCCATAAACACCCTCTGCTCTCCACTAATTCAATTAAGGTCACTGTGTTAGACTTGAATTTACTTGACATTTTACTCAAAAGTAGAACGGAGGAAACAAACGCGCAAGCACCTAGCCTCATGAAAGACAAAACCAAACAATGCAAGATGACAGCTGCAGACTAGTGGCCAACTGTTCTACGCACTGATATCGGCGTATTTATCGAGGGTACCACCGACATGGTTCCAACATGTCGGTAGTCGTCGCGATAATGCTGTCATGTCAGCATCGTGTGCAACAGGGCGATAAAATTACATGGAATCTCACTAACACCGATATTTTTGGTACGTGTGCAACAGCACTAAAAAGGAAGTGATGCCTAATCTACTATAGAGGAGAACATTCTAGTACCATGGAATGTGTTATCGAAGCCATGTTTGTCATTCGTATTTCCCCTTTATGATCCTATTGTATTCCCCACTTTGGGCCAGTTTCATAGTCAGATTGAGTACGCCTCAAGTGCGGCTCTATACTAAATACAAGGCGTTACCTACCTGAAATTGAATGGATAGGGCCAGTTTCATATGTGAAGCTGGCCCATTCCATTTTGTTCTACGTAGGTGTCGTCCTGTATTTAGTATCGACTCGCACTTTAGGCTCACTAAATCTGACTATGAAACTGGGCCTTCCTTCTCTTTCCTGTTTCTCTGGGTTTTCAAGCATATAAATTGCCGGTACTGCGAAATGTCCGGCACTCAGGATTGGACTCTAGATAGGGAAGTACGTGACTGTGGCTACAAACATTTAAAATGTAAGAACAAATATATTTTCGGCTTAAGTGATTTTTTGTAACTTTTCTATATTCACTTTTTGGCTTTTTTACAGTTAATTTTTTTGGGCGTATATATATAATATTCGAAATCATAGACCAATATTAAATATGAGGATTAATTTTGAATATTTTAATGAATATTACCTTATTTCAAGGATCGTGTGGAAGAAAGAGGTAAGACGAAACCCCCCCCACCCTAAACTACAATCATGATCAGTGCTGCTTATTAAAACTACTTAAAACTATGTATGAATATCAAATAAAGGCTAAAACCTCGATTTAATCTCTATGAGTAGATAGAGTGTGACGTGTTATATCATCCCCAAATAGATGAGTGGGCTGTGATCTTCACATATATGGTTAGTTGTGATATCCACATATATGATTGGTTGTGATCTCCACATATATGCTTAGTTGTGATCTCCACAGAGAGTCAAGGGCTTGATCCCTGCCCTTGTAGTCACCAGACTTCCAGTCTACACCTCAGTCAGTGTTACAGACCCAAGAGGGAATAGTCTATGGTAGAGTGGAGACTCGTGTTGTTTTTTCCTGCCTGGGTCACGGCTGTCAGATCTGTCCCTACGGGAGTGACACGGGAGCACGTACACTCCCTACAATAAGCTTTGATAGCTACATTTTGAGGTTACCGCTTTTTTACAGACCTTGAGAATAATTGGCCTATTAGCGCCTGAGACCATAAGCTGGAATCTTTTGGGAGATTTGAAGCAAAGTACCTAAAATATGATCAGGGAACATGTGAAGCACAATGAATATGATCCATTAGTTTGAATTTAAAACAATTTAAACTTACAAATTACAAACTAGCTTAACTCATGACAATACACTTACTACTCCCCACCCTATATTATAGAATATAACGGAACTAATTATTGGATATTATAATTAATCAATAATAATTTTTTGTTTTAGAAGCCTGACTTAGAACTCAGCTATTATATTAATCAGTATCGCAAGAAGAATAGTTAGCCACTCGTAATATTTTTTCCAATGTTTCTTATGACCCATTCGGCTACACACACATTTATGTATTACGCTAATTTCTTAGAGATACGAACATTATAATTTATAAAACCTGTATCAGAATTTGCGTGAAGTGATTCT
The DNA here is from genome assembly GCA_902151455.1 of Timema bartmani. Lineage (NCBI taxonomy): Eukaryota > Metazoa > Arthropoda > Insecta > Phasmatodea > Timematidae > Timema > Timema bartmani. The sequence continues at coordinate 54,693 of CABFWB010002886.1, forward strand.
GGGAAACTATTCAGAGGATATTACCCTTAGAAACTCAACCTGGATACGAAACCTGAGCTATATGTCTCAGGCATTCAGACTCATTATGTGAGTGACGCCCTAGATCATGTGATCACCAAACTAAAGAGAGTTTAAGCTATCAACCGAGATGGTTGGTCAGATGCTAAGATCTATAGAATATTTTGAGTGGAGAGCCCGCGATCAAACCCAATCACAGCGTGGACAGTTTCTTAATTATTCAATACATGGTTTTATTCTCCTTTAAAAAAATGTTATTACTTTTTATTTTTCCAGGCTCTTCATGAATTTTGTCTGGTTTCAATCTGCTCTTGATCATCCTATAAGCAGGGAGAGCCAACTTTCCGTAAAGTCGATCTGCAACGCTTCGCACATACATTGTTTTAAAATTGTGACCATACCTCGAGTATCCGATATTTGCCATAAGATATGACGGTTTAAAATTGTGACCATACCCCTAGTATCCGACATTTGCCTTAAGATATGACAGTTTAAAATTGTGACCATACCCCGAGTATCCGATATTTGCCTTAAGATATGATGGTTTAAAATTGTGACCATACCCCGAGTATCTGACATTTGCCTCAAGATATGACGGTTTAAAATTGTGACTATACCCTGAGTATCTAACATTTGCCTCAAGATATGAAGGTTTAAAATTGTGACCATACCCCGAGTATCTGACATTTGCCTTAAGATATGACGGTTTAAAATTGTGACCATACCCCGAGTATCTGACATTTGCCTCAAGATATGACGGTTTAAAATTGTGACCATACCTCAAGTATCTGACATTCGCCTCAATATATGACGGTTTACAATTGTGACCATACCCCTAGTATCTGACAGTTACCTCAAGCTACGACAGTAGATGGATTGGCGTATGGGAACAGCGCTGTGATTGGCTGCTATTAAGAGCACTGCTTAAGTACAGCGTTGTGATTGGCTGTTATTTATAACACTGACTGAGTACAATGCTTTCCACTCATTCAAATTTGAACCACTTTTCACATCCATGAGAAAATTTCCCCTCCATTTCCCCTCTGGTTATTTCCCTGACGACATAGGGTTAACGACCTGTTGTCCTCGTTCAATGTTGCAAAGGTTTATTTCTGGAATTTTTTCCGTTGGTCTTCTATGTGGCAATGGGTTTTCCCAGATGACTCATACCTGGTGCCAGTTTGTCGGTTCGACAAGACAAGTCGCCTCGATCTGAGTGACGTCATCATTGCGTGTAATGTTGAAACACTCCCCTTCTATGTGGTAATGGGTTTTTCCTGATGACTCATACCTGGCACCAGTTTGGCGGCTTGATAAGACAAATTGCCTCGATTTGCCTGACGTCATTATTGCGTGTGATGTTGAAACACTCCCTTTATATGTGGTAGTGAGTGGGTTTTCCCTGATGATTCATTACTGGCGCCAGTTTTGCAGTTCGACAAGACAAGTCGAGAAAAGAATAGATCACGAGCATGAACGATGTTGAAACTCTCCCCTTCTATGTGGCAATGGGTTTTCTCTGATAACTCATACCTGGTACAAGTTTGGTGGCTCTACAAGATAAGCAAAGACAGGAATAGATCGTGCCATTGAAACTGTGAGCTAGTACAAGAGGTCATTGACCCTGTTATTGGTTGGTGCTAGTTTGTAAACTCGACAAGTCGAGACTCGTATCTGGTTATTCTACGTGTAAGGGACAAACAGGTTTTCCGTGAATAAAACACGACGTAACAAAAATATATTTATTCTTAATTAAAGGTTTCACAGACATCCATAATATTTATCATACACTTTTACAGGAATGACTTATGTATTCGTTCATACGTTTTTTTACAGTATTTCTTAGATGTGTTAGTAATATTGTTTTTAGTTAACAATCTAGCATGTAATAGTCCAAACCAACGACTTGACGTGTATAGTAGGTAGCACTGATAAGATCCAGGTTTCTGATGTGCGTTTCGACCCTAGGCTGTTCGAGATTGATGACATCCGCTAATTCTGTTAGAGCGTGTCCCATACATCTACGTCAAGTGTGTTTATAAAATCGTTGCAATATCGTGCGACGGGTGTCGATCACATATCCCGTCTGTCGACGTTGACGTCGATGAGGTCTCACACCTTACAAAGATACGCCCAGTTAGGTGCTAGATAGGCAACCCATTTGAGTCCGGCGTCTTGTTTCTTGTTGATGACGACCATAAGGTCACCGCACATGCGTTTCAGAGAAATTTCATGATTAGGTAGAATAATATTCTGAGGATGCTGCATTTCGCTGAAAAATTTAATATGACTGACTTGTAGTTGCCCAGATATTGCCACTTTACACAGTTGAATACCACACAATACCCTCCAAATTTTCTAGCTTGACATAGGGCGTAAAGTTGTTCTTGTTACTAATGGCGACGATGACTTGTATGACGTCTACTTTTTCCAGCGGAAACAAAGTGTTGAGAATACAGGTAATGGCGAGCGGCTTTACCGGCTTTGCTTTGCGTGTGCCAACGTCTTGACCTTTCATGATGTTTGATCGCTTCAACGACTGTCGTGATTATGGCCAGTACGCCTTCGGGACGCCCCTTTTATAGGGGAAGACAAGGTGCACACTGATTTAACGCAGCCTTTTGGGGGACTGCAGGACTCCACCGTATTAAAAAATGTGTTGTAATACCTCAACACTTTAGCGTCATTGCTTGTATGATAGGTGGGTGAGAATAGGGCTAGGAAAGTTTTCATTAGAATATTCTGGGAGCTATAGAGAGGGCATATGAGACAGTAATAGCTGAAAACGTCTGAGGCAATGCTTTGAATTTGTATCGTGTTATGAGACGTGTGGGAAGTGTTTTACGTATAAATTCCAGATATGACTTTCTACGGGGTTGAAACCATAGCTGTCAAAATATTATCCTACACCATTGCTGTTGATAAAGATGGCGACCCAATGGGTCCCAAGCTTGATGTGTAGAACCATGTTGATGATGAGAGCGGCAGGTCGCACTATTCTTGCGGGTAGTTGATCAGCAGGGAGAAAATCTGAAAGTACAGAATGGGACCAAGGGTTGGTTTTCAGCGCACGTCTTATGGTGTGCGTGTACTTCTTCAATAATCCAATCTCGAAGTCCCCAAACGATGGAGGCCAAAAATATTCCATAAAGAACTATGTTTAATGGACATGTTGCGGCCCAATTTAAGTGTTTTCAAAGACGAACAATCCCTGTAGTACAGACCTACGACAGGCGTAGTCGTGTATTTCTAGAAACTTTTCATTTCTGTTCCCTTGACGTAGATGTTTTCTGCACGCGCTGTGGCGTGGGAGATGAGGGATTCAACTAGGCTGTAATCCACATCACCGCTATCCCAGAAAATATCATGTGGTTTCTTGATGATACAGTCGGCTTGCTTCTTAGCAGTGGCTGAAAGTTCCTCGATAGCGTATGGAGGTTTAACACCCAATGTTGAAGTAATGTACCGCATACAGATAAAAGCCTCAGTTCCTTGACGATAAACTCTTTGCTGTCATCTATGAAGCTCTGAAAATCTACAATGACGTTTATGTTTTAAATGACAGAGTTAAGGGTTGGGAAGTCACTTATATTAACTCCCAAAATCAGTCACGACGTTTCTGTCCTTATTGATGGTGATGATGTTGGCAATATCTCCGTACACGATTTAGTTGACGGTTTTAGGGAGAGCTCTGGTAAAGGCAACTTCGATGCTCAGAGAACCATGCCTCACCAAATTCCAATGCAATTTAATGTGGGTGGACAGATTAGGTGTGAGTTCAAAAGCCGTGAGATGATATCCCTTAGGGAAGGCTTCCCGGGTGATGTTGATACCTTTTCCATGAAATGGATACCTGTTCCTGAAAGAGTTTTTAGTAGTACATGATATAGATCCGTTTTAAAAATCGGGCTGTAACGGTTTCGACGGCAACTTGTTCCCTGTCCACGTACAACGATAAATAGTTCATGCCGTAGGTTTGGAAGTTGAACGGGTTCTTGGTAACGTTTCCTTTGAAAGCAGCGTTTGATACAAATATCACGATGCATTGTTTGGATAACTGTCCAGTGAATACGTTATCAAGTAAATTCCCTTACACACCCATAGGAATAATGAATGTTCATACTTCCACGTGGGTAGTGGAGTACTTTGCGGGAATGACGTATAATTCTCTGGCAAGTGCCAACAGTATAGAAGGTGCTACTTTGACACGTCACACTAGAAGACAGGCTTCAACGATGTGAACCTTAAAGTGCGTGATTTCAGGGACGGCCATAAGATTAAACTCGACTTTGTAACGGACCAACTTGATTCTGAGCTCAGTGCTGTTCAAAATGTAATTTGTTTGGTTAATTAAATCACCGTGTAGATACCCCAATAGATCCACCATTTTACTTTTCATAGTGCGACTGCGACGAGCCTCAAACCCCTCATTGCCAGCTTTAACCTCCTCAAAGTTTCTGGGGCTGTCTATGAACCACAAAGTGCTAGTCGAATGTGTTATTTTGGATTCACTCCTATAATTGATATTAATGTACGATCTATCAGCATACGTGTGGCTGGGCGGTGAGAATAGTTTTTGGTTTAAAAACACATCCACATGTACTGAGTAGCGAATGCAACCAGTTGTTAACGGGAGTGGTTTGATCCACCTCGGTGAAAGTGCAAACGTCGGGTTTCATGATAGCCACCCTAAGATTGAGCATGGCCTGTGAAATATCAATATAGAACTCGCCTTGACCAGTAACGGTAGATTCTATGGGCGAATCATTGGTGAGGGAGGATACAGGTTTGTACTCAATCCATTGTCCACATTTAAGACTGGTTTTCGTGGATGGGACAGAATATCGATTGAATTCACTGATGGCACACTTGCAGGACTGTGGTGTATAAACGACATTTCAACTGAAAATATCTACCTTTTCTTTCTTGACCTTTTTACATTGGGCAACGAAAGAAGACTGACGTCAGTGCTTCTTACGACGTCCTTTATAGCCTAAGCCAGTCATCAGTGTGCCGATCTTCTGCTCCGCCTTGCGTTTAAGCCTTGTTCCAGCCTGACCAACACGCTGCCTTAGGGCCTCTTTGAAAGGAGGACGTTGATTGGCAACGTCAGGTAGCACGTCAATACCCGTATGAAGAGCCTGTTTTCCAATGAATTAAGCACCGCTCCTCAGCATCGGTACGACGCTATTGAAAAGGCCACTGAAAAACATCTTATTCCATGCCCACGTTGATGGGGAACACCATAGCAGATCGAAAATATTCCTGTCCCAGCCTGGTTGACGTAGTCTCTTTGGTAGGGACAGTTTATGTTGAGTAGTGTCGAAAATGAAGTTTCACGCACACTTTTACAAACGCGAATGGTACAGGTTCTTCCAGGCTTTCAATTACTTTTCTAAGTACGGGAACGTAGTGCAACGGTATATAGATAACTGTCTTATGTATGCCTTAAACATAGTTTGTGCTGTTGATACTGATGATACTTAAAAGTGGTGCCACAATATAACCCACGGGCTGAGGATCGACGATATCCGTGTAGATATACATTTGTGAGGGCAAGCCTAGTAGAATGCTAATGGTGAACAGTGACTTTTGTACTTTAATCTGATTAGTCTTAGGATTGAAACTGAGCTGAGAATTAGTTGACTAGATAGAGTCAACAGCTGTATATTTGTTGAAGAAGAAACAATGTCCCCCCTTCTTTTTAGTGTTTGTGTACTTAAATACATATCTGAAATCCCCTTTAAACGCCTCTACATCGTTTAGGGCTTTGATCAATTCATGGATAGGGCTGTAATATCCAGACGGGATGTGATCCTTGAATAATGTTCCACGTTGTTGCGTCCACCCAGTTGTACCATACAATATTTTGGACCTCGGGTACGCTGGAGAAAGAACATGGATACGTCAAAGTAATGTAAATCTGGTCCTTCATGGTAGAGCGTGATGTAAATGGTAGGAATCTAAGAATTAAACTTAGCGGGGTAGCCTTACCACTGCACGTACACTTTTTTCTGGCGTCTTTAAAATTAATACGTAATATTTTATCAACTTTAAATGTTTCGGGAGGACGTACGCGTTCTAATTCGGGTTCGAAAAACATTCCTTCCACCTCCTCGTCGATAATATGGGTCAACCTGTAGACGAATGGCTGTCACTCCAATTGCTCTCGTAGCCCTTTTCAAACAGAATTTTTGATTGGCTAATATGTTGAAACTCTCCCCTTCTATGTGGCAATGGGTTTTCTCTGATAACTTATACCTGGTACAAGTTTGGTGGCTCTACAAGATAAGCAAAGACAGGAATAGATCGTGCCATTGAAACTGTGAGCTAGTACAAGAGGTCATTGACCCTGTTATTGGTTGGTGCTAGTTTGTAAACTCGACAAGTCGAGACTCGTATCTGGTTATTCTACGTGTAAGGGACAAACAGGTTTTCCGTGAATAAAACACGACGTAACAAAATGGCTGAGTTTAACATACAATTGTGCTGTAATTAAGAACAAGCTATCACTCTATAACACGCGACTTACGTTATCGAGCACGGCTCGAGCGTCTAACTTACCCGCCCACCTAAAAGAGACAAATACAGGAGTCAACGTTAAGTCCGTGGTGTTTAAAAGTAAGCCTACATGCTCATCAGCGCTGACACCATGCATGGTCCTGCAGCTGGTTGAGCAAAACAGTAATTTGCTCTTCAAGCCAGCTTAATGCGTCACGATCGCTTCTTGGAACACCAAGATGTACGGTAATATCCCTATCAGTTTAAAAGAAACGCTTCAGTTGTTTTATTCTCTCCTTGACGATTAGAAGAGAGATGCCATTCAATAATGTTCCAACAACCGGATTTACTGGGCCACAAATTCCCGGATGTGGTGTTGATGATGGCCCCACCACCACCCTATTCAAGCCTTGAAGGGGGGCTGTGATTCCCGCCTGCCTCACCCCTACACCACCGGCTTGTGGGAAGACGCCTTCGCTACCTGGTGGTGGCGAAGCTCCCACCAGCTGAATGGGGGCTGCGGATGTTGGAGTCTGGACCGAGTCTTTCACTCGGCTTGGAAGTTGGTAGATGGATTCAACATGTTCGGCATAACCGGCTTGTTGGATGATGCCTCCAATGCCTGGGGGTGGCTAAGCTCCCACCGGCTGAAAGAGTGCTGCATATGTTTAGGCTCGAGACTGAGTCTTTATCGAGGCTAGGACCGGCATCTACAATATCCATTTGAACTAAAACACAAGAGTTTGAATTCAAACTCAAGTCAAACTAAATTCAAAGTAAGCTCTTGAAACAATATTATTCCAACCAAAGTCAGTTTAAAAAAATCTTTCTTTGCACTTTTAAATCAAACAAGTTATCATATAAGCTAGTAAAATAATTTCTGACAATAAAAGGACCATTTTATTTATATTTTGTCCTCGAAGTGGACATTATTAGTATAAAATATTAAAACGGATCCTTCAGTTGCTCTAACTACCCAATTTAAAAGACACTTGTTTATTTCACACAATGTTTGGGACCTTTCAATTGCTTTAAGGTTATATTTGAAAAGTTTTTCACCTATTGGTATTCTATTCTGTTATAGAGCAAATTGCTCATTATATTTTATATATCATATTTTTATTATTTTAACGTATTCTAACCTATGGTTGCATCAATCACATCCAGAGCCGAAAAAATGTCCTTTTAAGGCGTGCGTGGTACTAGGGGTGATGGTTGAGGTGATATTACCCGAACCTCCGCAGACAACTGATGTGCAGGAGACCTACTATAGTGGTCCCATACATCTGAAACAAACATAGCTTTGTGTTAGAATCTTTTAAAATAAGTGATGGCCATGAACAATCAAACAGAAACTACCTATATAATCCGCACAATTATAGCTATGGCCCTGCCAGGACTCGAACTCGGGACACCTAGATCAGGATATAGTGATTCTATCTACTGAGCCAAGATTTCATACAATAATATTGGAAAAAGTAAATCACCTTAAATTAATATAATATTTACCGTTTAGCATTTATAAAACAATAAACTAATAACCCCCAATTTTGTTCATGAAAAAACCCCACCAATTTAGCACATTATTCAAATTTCGAAATAATTTTGTATGATAATATTTTGTCTTTTATTTGGCTTTCAAAGCTTATTATTATTTCTTACAAATCTGGTCTTTCATTGGACAGCAATTACCAACCATTTGAGGTCAATCCCCCCAGGTAGACACCGAGGGCGATCAGAACCGTGGATTTCTGCGGATCTCCCCACAGCTCATTCTCTAAAAAATACAACGCAACAGCCTAGTTTGATATTTAGTATAGCTTGAATTTAAAAATATTAAACATATTATCTACCTAATATAATAGTAAGATAAAATAATCTCCAGAGTGCTATGTGAATCTGAGACATTCAGCAGCGTTAGCTCGTCCAGGGCAATGAAATTATAAATGTGCACTTTATGATAACAGACGCCTCACTTTGAAGCTTTAGCCTGTTCTTGGTGTCTGAATTTAAAATCTCGACAGGAATCACGCGTCCTCAGCCAACGGCCGAGCTTTACATATATTGGTGACCGTTGCAGATCTATTCACATTGTTTAGAACCAAACACCCTTTTTTTTAGCTGTGAGAACGGGTGCTTGGATAATTTCGAACAGTACAAGAGTCCTTTTTAAGCCCAAACATTAATTTTAAATGGTTTGTTTTCTGGTGCATTTAGGTGGGACTATCCAATGTATTTCATAAGTGCAGGTGTCACAGAATCTGATGACATTGTGGTATTTTAAAACACTACCCTTAATAAATATATTATTTTGCTAATTATAATAACACTTTTCAGGGGGGTTGCAGAAACTGATGCAATTGTGTTATTTTAAAACACTACCCTCAATAAACACATTAATTTGTTAGTTGGAATAACAATTTTCAGGGTGGTTGCAGAAACTGATGAAATTGTGGTATTTTAAAACACTACCCTTAATAAACACATTAATTTGTTAATTGGAATAACAATTTTCAGGGGGGTTGCAGAAACCGATGACATTGTGGTATTTTAAAACACTACCCTTAATAAACACATTAATTTGTTAATTGGAATAACAATTTTCAGGGGGGCTGCAGAAACTGATGCAATTGTGTTATTTTAAAACACTACCCTCAGTAAACACATTAATATGTTAATTATAATAAACCGTTGTTCAAAACATATTTTAAATAAAATTTAGTTTTTAGTAAACTACCCTAAAATTATTTCATGGTTTGTAATAAATGTATTCAATAAACTACTCTTAAATAAAAAACACATTATTTAATTTATTACAACCACTCTTGTTTTTACAATTTTAAAATAATATTTAGCCATTAGTAAACTACCAACAAAATTAGCGTTTAACTATAGCTTGCAATCAACTTTTTTCAATAAACTACCCTTCATTATGTAGCCCAAACTCTCGGATTAGAGGGGCCCAAATACAAATAATGGAAATAAACAAAAAGATAGTTAAAATATGTAAATTAGAGTGGGCAGTGAGAGTAATTATTATTAATGAATTTTACAATTTTAAAATAATATTTAGCCATTAGTAAACTACCAACAAAATTAATTAGCGTTTAACTATAGCTTGCAATCAAGTTTTTTCAATAAACTACCCTTCATTATAATACACACTTGTTTAGTCGTAACTATCAAAAGTCATAAAAAAAGTGGCTGCTAAGACACCTTCAAATTATCTATAGTTTTAATTCTCATATACCTAATATTAATTAATAAACTTAGACAACTCGACCATGGTTTATTAAAATTTTGAAATAAATTAAATGTATAGGCCTGCACTTTGATTTAACAACAAATATATAATGATTGTGCCTGTTAGAAAAGTACATTTACTGACCCAAATCCGCCATCGAAACGTAATCACTCATCCTGGGTTGTGAGTTTAATTCTCAAAGACAAGTTATACAATGAAAGGATTTCAAAACAGGTGCTAATATTTATAGCTGCTACCAGCTAGGTTTGGGACAAAGCGATGACGTCATCAGGGAAAACCCATTACCACGTAGAAGACCAACGGAAAAAACTCCAAAATAAACCTTTGCGACATTGAAAGAGGACAACAGGTTGCTAACCCCATGTCGTCATGGAAATAACCAGAGTAGAAATAGAGTAGAAATTTTCTCACGGATTTGGAAAGGGGTTAAAATTTGAAGGAAGAGAAAGCATTGTACTCAACCAGTGCTACAAATAACAGCCAATCACAGCTGTATTTTTGAAAATAAGTTTTTAGTATGTATGTATGTTAAGTATGTTTTCCTTATAAAAACCGACTACAATATTCACTCTTTATATACCAAATTGTTCAAATATAGTTAACAAAATTTAAATTTTCAAAAATAATTATTTGTTAACCACCCAAAAATTATTTGTTATTTGTTTTTTTAAAAAAAGTATTCTTATTTAAATGAAGAGCTATTCCCCAGGTTAAATTCAATTTTCAAGGTCAATTTAAAAAAAATCAAATTTTATATATATTTTAGTTAGTAAAATTTTCAAAAATCACTCATCAGCAAACGACCATTCATATGAATTTTACCCTAAACCAAGTAAACAGAGATATTTATCGTGTCTAATACACTTCCACGATACCATTTGAAACCATATCGTTAGAGCCATTTAACAAATATTTCAAGATTACGAAAAATCATTCATTAGTAAACTAGTCTTGAGTGAGTTTTTATCCCAAAAACAGTTATGTATGATTATTTGCCATACCACATAATTTCCAGATACACATTTTGAACACAATCGTTATAGCTATTATAGAAATATATAAAGTTTCAAAAATGACCCATCATTAAACTGTCCTTTAACGATTTTTGGCCCATAAACCAACTATACAAGTTGATTTTTTGTAAATAAAATCCTAGATACGTATTTTAAAAATATCGTTAAAACAATTTTTGAAATATTTGGAAGTCAAAAAAATTACTCATCGATAACCTACCCTTAAATGAAGGGCTAGAGTAAAAAAAACTTTTATGGTACAGGCCTATAAAATCTAAATACAATTTTGAACAAAATCTATTAAGCCATTTTGTATCCGTGGCCAGAAACAGACGGACAGAATTGTATAATATACTATTTTGGGTTCGTGTTCACACAAAACGTAAATATTCGTCATAATCTCAAGACCAATGTTTCACAATTACAATACTCTCTCTTTAAGTGAGAAAGTAAAAAGAGAATAATTCGCTTTAAGACTGTGCTCTGGAACTTATAATTTCGTAATAGCAGCCAATAACTACCTGCATACATTAGTGGACATCTTGAGACTAAATGTCAAGTATGTCATTGTAGGTTTGACCGTCACGGGTAGGCTGGGGTTCTAGTCCCAGCAGGGTGTAAATAGGGGTTTCCCTATAAATTGTTTCCCAATTTAATTCTGTGGAAATGAATATAGTAATGCAATTATTTTAACACCCTATCTTACCACCTGTACAGTTAATTAGTTAGGGACGAAAAAGGTTGAAATTAGAGGAAGTTTACCCGCATTTACATGGAGGGAGGGTAGAAATCAGTTTTGGGAAAACCTTATAGTATCCGAGCGAGATTCGAGCCTCGATCTCCCTGTCATCGGCAGTATAGTCCAACACGAGAGTGACGCACTAAACCATGCAGCCAACAAAGCAGGTGGTAATGTAATTAGATGGATATCCAGGAAGGGTAGTAAGAGGCGGGGAACAAGAATTCCGTGAGGACAAGTGTGTCAACCATTATTAAAATAAAGATGTAAAATAATTTAAGAGATAGCTTACAGTTTAATAAATACCGCAGGGCACACTTACAAAGGCGTTAGTCTCGTCTTGTCTTGTTTACCAGAGATAAGGGGCTTTAATTCGATTCCCAGATGGGTATAAAGAAGCTGTTTTTCCTATCCTATCCCCTCACGGATATAAATCCTACCGTTCTCATCTTTGCTCTCTTGTTGTAATAACAACTATCGCCCAACTGAGTATTGAACCACATGAGCTAGTAAATAGACTGACTGAAGGTATTTAATAAAAACATAAAAGTGAAATGGCGAGTAGAGCAGGTCAGATTCTTAGGAACAAAACTAGAGAACAGATTACATTCTATCGGTGATTGATTTGATTTATGTTACTTGAACAAATTAACTCACATAAAAATCACTGGAATTTCTTGGTCAGTTTAGAAATTTTACAATTTCTTGATTGGTGCAATTTATGGCCTCGTGCATCTGTTGAATAATTTACAGATTTGTTTTAGTGGCCTGAAGGGAAAATCAACTTTTTATTATTTTATTTATTTACATGTAAAAATATATTTTATATTTATTAAAATAATCTAATCGAGGAAAAACTAAACATTTCGGTGGCTGAATGGTCTTACAGTAGACTATATTGCCAATGACGGGTAGATCAAGGTTCAAAACTTGGTCGGGTGTACTAAGGGTATTTTTAAGAAATTATTTTTCCCCTCTTCTTCCATGAAAACGCAGGTACACTTCCTCTAAATATAAACCCTCTTAATACATAAAACTACTAGCGTAATTAGTACTTTAGCTTATAATCCAAACGGGTGCAAATAAAGAGGAAATCTACGAATACATGGTAATTGATATTTAATTATGATGATAATATTATGTCGCTGTTAACCGACTGGTCATTAGTCGTGAGAGCTCTGCTGTTGTTTTCAACAAAATTTCAAATTTGCCGTTTCCGATGAAGTAGAACTCTTCTCCTGCAAAGACATGATATTTCCTCTCAAGATGTCTGCCACTACTCCCATTGTCCTCCCAAGATGTCTGCCACTTCTCCCATTGTCCTCTCAAGATGTCTTCCACTGCTCCCATTGTCCTCCCAAGATGTCTGCCACTTCTCCCATTGTCCTCTCAAGATATCTGCCACTGCTCCCATTGTCCTCCCAAGATGTCTGCCACTTCTCCCATTGTCCTCCCAAGATGTCTGCCACTGCTCCCATTGTCCTCCCAAGATGTCTGCCACTGCTCCCATTGTCCTCCCAAACATGTCTACCAATGCTCCCATTGTCCTCCCAAGATGTCTGCCACTGCTCCTATTGTCCTCCACCCAATTTACGGTCATTGTAAGCTATTTATCAAGTGTCTATTTTAAAACCTACTCCAAACAAGTATGCAACAAGTTACCATTTATAAGAAAATGGACACTCTTTCAGCAGAAAATCCATACTGTATGAAAATAAATTAATTTTATCACATTGTTTAAAAATGGAAATATTTACTCAAAACTCGTAATATATGTGAAAAGAAATAATATACACCAGAAAACCTGAGCTGTTTTGACGTATTATTAGAGATTGAACATATTTTGGTCATCGCATTAATATAAAATTCCTCGTTTATAAAATAATTTACCAATAAAAAAGGTAAATATTGACTATTGAGTCTAAAATGAAGATAGATATTTGTTGTACAAACATTTCTTCTAAGAATTTTAAGGAAAAAAAGTATAAACTTTTTGAAATACTTATTTATTCACTTACTTTATGGTATTAGGTAATTTTTTGAGTTAAAACTTAGGTAGTATCTCTGTACAACTAAATATCACGAAATTGTATTAATATATTTGAAAATATCTCAGAAATTATTGATTTTACAAAGGTATATTTTAAATAAAAAGTTTTTTATTTTTAATATTATTACAATTTTGCAATGATAAGTTATTTAGTATCACAAATAGTTGCGGGGATAGGAAATTTTCACTTCTGTAAATTAACCTAAAATTCATTTTCATAATAAAACGAAAATAGTCGTTTTGTTTGTAATCTTAATCAACGCCTGGATACAGATTTTAATCAAAATCATTAGAGCCGATTTTGAGAAAATCAGTTTTTTCTTATCTTTTCGCTCTTTATTAAACTACTCTTAATTCTATGGTTAAACAAACACACAGATAGACGGCATTGCAAATCCACTTTTTAGGGTTCCGGAGGTCATGAGAAGTTAACAGCTATCAAAATCTCGGGCTAGATTTTTTTTACGGTCACAATATTTGTTGACCTTTATTGTTCGAAAAGTTAAAAAATATATATATTTGCGTTTAGCTCGAAAATTATTAGTTTTATAAAAATATGCTTCAAATAAAATATTTGTTTTATAAACAGACCTACATATTTGTAATGATAAGTAATTTAATATCTCAAATAGTTTCGGAGATGTGATAAAAATGAGAAACTACGCCTCAGACTAGAACCCTTAAAATCATTTTGCCGAAAAGTTTAGATTATACATTTTGTTTAGAACATTTATCAATTCTCATAAATGAAATTTAATCAAAATCGTTAGAGCCGATTTTGAGAAAATTGATTTTTATCTTCTCGCTCTTCAGTAAACTACCCTTAATTATAGGGTTGGATATCCAATTCCAAAAACACCTCGGATAAACCCTATGAAAACCCTAGATACCAAGTTTCAGCCCAATTGGCTCTATAATAGTCCGACAGACAGAGAGACAGACAGACGGAAGTTCAAAAACAGCTTTTTCGGATTCGGGGGGTCATGAAACGTCGAAATTCATCAAAATCTTGTGTTCGAGTTTTTTGACAATCACAATAATTTCTCTACCTGTAAGATAGCGAGAAAGTAAAAAAGGTGCCATAGCCGAAATAGGTGCTTTGATGCGCTCATTCATAAAATAGGCAAAACCCAATAAAATAAACAAAAACCAATATAATAGGCAAAAACCAATAGAATAGGCCACTATACTCACTATAGTAATAATATTATGCATCTGAGTTACATCACTCATAGCCTATTTATTGGAAATATTAGCCAGTACTAATGTACCGTTGCTTGGGGGACGTAAGAATGTACTAATCGTACATCCTTTCCGGGGAGACTAATTCAATGTTCCAATGAGATGAGATGATGTTGATCTGAGGGTGTGGAACCAGTGGAAGCATTTAAGCCTAACTTAAGCTTAACCAACCAAATCTTGGTGAACGTTGGGGTAGTTTCCCTTTTGAGAAAAACACCCTAGGTACCAGCTGGGAATTGGACCCGGGACCTCTGGATTAGCAGCCAGGTGCATTGACCACTACACCACGGACCCCTTATGACACGTTTACACGAGGCCAGTTTTTAGGAGGTTTGACTGACGCCGATACTGACCTGTACATTTTGTTTGGTCTGTCCACACGGAGGTTAAAGCCAAGCAGGATTGAGGGCCAGTTAGCGTGTAAATATAGCCAAGTGTGCATTATCAATACTGCCTCTGGATGAATTAATTGACATCATTCAAAATCTAACTTACGAGTTTGTGTGCAAGTCATGTAATATTTTACTAGAACTTAATAAGAAGAAGCCATGGGTTCAAGACTTGCCGAGGAGGAGAGACAGTCGTGGAGCATCTAATCAGCTACTGGTAGAACTGCGGTTTGAAGACCCAGAAGAATACTGTGCTACTATGCGAATGTCACCAGAGTGTTTTGATTTTCTACTTAGGAAATAAAACCTCCAGTTTTAAAGCAAGATACTGAAATGAGAGAAGCTCTGAGCCCAAAGCTGAAATTAGAGATAGCTTTGTCCTTTGTGCTATGGGAAATAGCTACCGAACATTGCAAAATCATTTCCAAGTGTCCAAGTCAGCCATCTGCAGGTTCATCCCAGAAGTTTGTGATGCTTTGTACCAATGCTTGGAGGATTATATTAAGGTAATCTATTAAGAAGGAAGGTGAAATATAAGGAGCAAGTCTAGCTACACAATCTATTGATTATTTTAACCTTTTCAAAAACAAAAAAAGTGTCTAATATACGTATAGTCAGCCTCTTTGTATTCACATAGATTGTGACTATTTTTTTTTATTAAATTCAATAAATGTATGGTTATTTAAATAATATAATATGTTAAGTGTATTCCTTACTTCCACTTAATAATCACAAATAAATTAATTAAAAAGTTAACATAGGTAAAATGAATGAAAATAATAATATTTAAATGTGGAATAATCACTTCCACTACTGAACACCATCAGAGAGCCCTGAGAAAAAACGTTGCAAAAGAACATAAAATGATTCTTCTGTGTCCTGCTTGGCTGCAGAGTGGTTACAGTGCTGGGGGCTGAAGAAGGATGAAAATGCTCGATTGAAGTTGGTGATGGTGATGGTGATGGTGATCTATAGGAGCATGTTCCAATAAGTTCTGGGACCACATTGTTTCTTGTCTATATCTGACAACCGGCATAGTGTCAAAACTCTTTGCATTTCTCCTTGTGGTATAGTACATTGCCGTGGACTTAATTGTTTCAGCTGAGCTGCAATGTGTTTAAAAAAAATATCATACTCGTTTAATTCAACGTGAGAAATCGTTTGTGTTAAGGCCTTCAGCTCCCGAGTGGTTGAAGCAATCTGTGCAATTTCTAACCTTGCTCTTATTTTGATGAGGCTTTGTGTGTTCAACTGATTTAGTAAGAAGAGGTGTTTCAAGCTCAGAAATTGTTTCATTTCAATCGTCAATACGTTATTCCTTTTATAGCATTTGTGGATTGTTGACTTGTTCATTGGTTCTTTCTTTTGAACGAGACTTCACAGGTCTTTTTGGTGGTTTCTGCAAAAGAAGAAATAACATATTATTAGAAATGTAAAAATCATAAACTAAAAAATATGGTTAAAAATTTAGTCAAAATTAAAACAATATCGTTTTGTATTATTTTATTTCCATATTCCATTTCCTATGAGGAGTGGAAGAAAGGTGAAAAAGGATTCAATGGAAGATGGAACTTTCCTGGCTGTTATTGTGCTATTGATGGGAAACATGTAGCGATTCGGGCTCCTGATAATTGTGGAACAACATTTTTAAAATAAAAGAAGACCAACAGCATTGTTGTCTTTGCTTTGGTGGATCATACCTACTGCTTTAAATTCAAAGACATAGGGGGCAATGGTTTTGTATCTGATGGAAGGATTTTTCAAAAAAGTCCCCTATTACAAAAACTTGAAAATGGGCTGCTACAAGAAGGAGGTTTTATCGTGGGGGATGACATCTTTACATTAAGGCCGTAATTGATGAAACGCTACAGTGGTGTGTCTCTTTCGTTAGAAGAAAATATTTACAACTATTGGCTCTCAAGAGCAAGACGAGTAGTGGATAATGCCTTTAGTATTTTTGTCAGCAGTGCTTGTGATGGGACAGTCGAACCTGGGACCGTCCACTCGTCGCCAGTCTAGAAATATAGTGGTGAGGGAAGCCACTGACTCAAGCAAATGGCTCAATACCTAATCCACAGGTAAGTCAACCTGTCTAGCCAGTCCAGTCGTAACTTGCCCGAAAAAGCAAACCAGTGCTGTCCACATGAAGCCATTCAGACCTTCCTGTCAACTGGCCTCGTGTAAACGCGCCATTAGAAAGGAACATTTTCCGGGAAATTTTGAATTGGAAAGTTTTATGCAGTGGCGGCTTGTGGTGGAGGGGTTACATTCTAGATGTGACACTTAGAGCCTGTTATACTTCAAAATATAGTGTGTTAAGANAAGAAGCACTTCCACAGGTTGTGCACCGCATAGCAGTACACAGCTAGACACATCAAAGACAAGTGTCAGTTACAGACCCAATTAGGTCGTGAAACAAAGCAATAGATAACTTGGTATCCTCCATTATTTTATTCTATTCTTTTAACTGGCCGCAGTATGGTCATATAGTCTAAGGAGTCTAATCTTGACCCTAATATTTGTGACTAAGCTTAAGAGATATAGCAAGATAGTGCATAAAGCTATAAACTATACCTTAAGGGCATAGGGAAACAAGTCAGTAGTACTGACATACAAAAACTACGTCATATGGACATATAATAATAGAGCTCAAAGCTCAATAAAGATTACAATATCCCTCAATACTTATAGTACCGTAGCTTGCTCTAGGGTATTTTGATGAGAATTGGGCGTCTCCCGCTTGTGATGTCACAGTGAGTCTATATCTACCACACATTATTAGAACTTATTAGATCTGGTAGTAATAGTTGTAAACCTATTATAGGGCTTCATTTAGTGTTAAAATGTATTTAACACGCTACAAGTACATTAAGACCATGGAAGCGAAATTGTTTGTATTGACTAGAGGAGACATAAAACTACTTGCCCATCAGTTAGCAAGGTCAAACAATATGCCAAACCCATTTTATGAACAAAAAGTGTGTGCTGGATGGAAGTGGCTGAGGTTGTTTCTTAAACGCCACCAAAATACATCTCTCAGAAAAACAACTGGAACTTCCTTCGCAAGGGCAAAGGGGTTCAATAAGGCAAATGTACATGCTATTTTTATTTGTTGAAATCCTTGTTTGAAAAACACAATTATTCAGCTTATTGAGTGTTAAATGTAGACGAGACTGTTCTTACAACCGTCCAGTCCAAAATTCCTTCGGTGCTGGCACTCAAAGGGCGCAAATAAGTTGGTGCAATGACATCAGCAGAAAGGGGCTCGCTAATAACTGCAATCACCCACACGAGTGCTGGGGAACTTTCGTTACTCCCATTCTTATATTTCCGATAAAACATATGAATCGCCTCTTGATGAAAAGAACACCCCCTGGATCCCTTAAATTTTGTCATCCAGTGGTTAGATCCAAACAAATCTACTTACCCAGTGGATCCAGCACATTTTAGGAAAGGTAAAATCATAGGCTTATGATCCCGTGTTTCTTGTTTTAGATGGACACACAGCACATATTCGAAATATTGAAGTTATTGACCTGGCTAGGGAAAGCCACGTGCAGATTATTTATCTGCCGCCACACTCCACCCACAAAATGCAACCGCTTGACAAAACCTTTATGGGACCTCTGAAGACACATTACAGTGAAGAGGTTAGAAGGTTTGTAAGGAATAATGGAAGGTCAGTATCCCCTTTTAACATTGCCGAGCTATTCTGCAAAACCTATTTGAAAGCTCAAATGGGTTCAATTGCCATAACGAGCTTTAAAATCACTGGAATCTTACCACAAATAGAATGTATTTAAGCCATTTGATTTCATTGCCCCTCTTAACCAGCCACTTAAGAACCTGCCCTCTATCGGCCATCCATTAGGTCTACGTGTAGGCCTACTCAGCGATGAGGGTGATGATTATTTGATTGGTCTTGAACAGATATCACCTAGCCCTAAGATTTCACGTAAGGAAATACCTCAGAGAGGCATGCCAGCAGGAAAAGCTGTAATCGTCACATAATCTCCATTTAAGGCAGAACTTGAGGAATCTATGTTAAGCAAAGTGCCCAAAGGCTCCATAGCAGTGAAACGGAATCTACTACAGCAACCCAAATCTAAGGTACCATCTTATGATGAAAAATCACTTGGAACTTGGAACAAATGAAATAAATAATTTAAAAAACTTAAAAATAAAAAACAAGATGACTTCAGTAAAGACAGCAAACCTATGAAACAGGTAAAGATGAAAATACAAATAGTAAGACAAGAAACAACCTCAGATTCATCTTCTGATGAGCGTACCAATGAGCCTCCCTGGACTGACCAATCAAAGGGATTAAAATGCGGCTTGTTTGTTTTGAGACGTAAAGTTTTCCGAAGACAAAAAAGGTGAAATTTGGATCCAATGTGTTGTGAGCAAGGAATGGACACATGTAGAGTGCTCAGGAGCTGAAGCAAACTGATTTATATGTGATTTTTGCAAATGACATTTTGGTTATTTATTTAAAATAAGTATTAATAGCCAGAGCTATTATTTATACTTATTAATGGGAATTACTCCATATAGATATCATATTCTGAAAATTGAAAAATGACACCTGGACACGGGTCCCGGGTTCGATTCCCGTGTCCAGGTGTCATTTATTAAATTTTGAAAATATTTAAAGTAAGTTGTTTTTCCTTTTATTTTAGTTTATTTTTCTAACCCTATTATATTTTATATTCTGGTATTTTTCAATCAAACAATAACATTGACTTTTTACATAATTCACGTAAAATAGTGATGATCTTATGTTTATAATATATATATATATATGTATATATATATATATACCATTCCAAATTTGGAATACTTTTTTTTTCCATGCTAAAAATACTTTTATTATACATTTTAATTTTTATAAAATTGTTTTTAATCAAATTAATTTTTTTTATAAAATTGTTTTTAATCAAATTAAAAAATAATTTAGTTGTTGTTAATAGACTTTAATAATAAGAATGTCATTATTGAATATATCGTTGTTAAATTGACTAAAATAAATTTAGTATTAAGTAAAATGAAAATAGTATTCCATATTTAACGTACTTCCTTTATTAATTACGCTAATATGTTAAGGATGGGGAAGGTAAAACCACCCTCAGTTCACCCGACCAGGATTGAACTCCAATCTCCCTGTCATCGGCAGTTTAGTCTATTACGAGAGTTATGCGTTAGACCATGTGGCCACCGAAGCGGGTGTTTCTTTACTACTACTACTACTACTACTACTACTACTACTACTACTACTACTACTACTACCACTACTACTACTACTACCACTACTACTATTACTACTACTACTACTACTACTACTACTATTATTACTACTACTACTACTACTACTATTACTACTAATACTACTACTACCACTACTACTACTACTACAACTATTACTACTACTACAACTATTACTACTACTACCACTACTACTATTACTACTACTACTATTACTACTACTACTATTACTACTACTACTACTATCACTTCTACTACTACTATTATTACTACTACTACTACCACTACTATCACTTCTACTACTACTACTACTACCACTACTACTACTATTACTACTACCACTACTATCACTTCTACTACTACTACTACTACTACCACTACTACTACTACTACTACCACTACTACTACTATTACTACTACTACCACTACTACTACTACCACTACTACTACTACTACTACCACTACCACCAACACCACTATCAATAATAATATATATTATTATTGTTATTATTATCCATTTAATCAGTTGAAATTAATTTACAGAAATAATAATTGAAAATTTTCCGAAAAAAATTAGGAAAAATGTTCTGTCTCACATATATATTTATAAGTAACTAACTATAAAGTTAACATATTGTACTCGTAATAACATGAAATGCGTATAAATCTCAATTACTGCCAAGGGATCAAGGGAAAGAAAAGGCCAACAAGCAGGATCCGGTCCATTTTTATTACTATCACCTCACAGTAAATGAGTCTGATCATCCTGCTAGGAGCAAAACAAATAAAGGAGCTTCTTTGCTCACGTGGAATAGAGAGAAACGTCTCTCACGCAATCATCTTGAGTGCCAGCCAGCCAGCCGTCGAGAGGAGATGCCAGGTTTCCAACTGATGGAGGAGAGAGTCATGGTTAGATGTACTTCACGTGTCTTGTTAGGAGTCTGACGTAAAACTGTCCCTCGTCTCTTCCTCTACGTGACTTCTACGCTCTCAATTCTACGGTCCAGGGAGACCCAACTGGATATTTGGAGGAAACACCGAGGATTATCAATCTTCCACAGATCACCACGGACATCAAGAGATACATTCAAGAGAAACAATAAAACTTTAGGTAGAATGTTTGGTCAGCAATCAAAAAGATTATATGATTGCGTATTTCATAGTACGATTTTCTATTTACACCCAACAAAGTTATGTTAGTAATATTACATCTAAAGTTGTCCGATAGTATTAATTAATGTTCAAAATTGTTATGCTCAATTGATTTAAGTTTGGTAAAAATTCTATAAAATGGCTTAAGTTTTTAAACGTTACAAGTTAAGATAATTTAAAAGTTACAGTAAGCAAACATTGTTAGAGAATTTACAGTGGAGTCACACGTTCGCCGAAAAACTAGCTCAGAACAGAAACGTGGCCACGTGATGCGCTCTAAGCCAATCCCAAGATTTCCGCTTAATCGGCGCGAGCTGTCCCACTGAAGTTCAACTATTCTCTACTTTGTCCGCTCTGCTCGAGGTGTTAGGCACAAGAGAACCAATCAAATCTTAGGACCAACCATCTCAAATTAGTGTGTATGTGCATTTGTCAACGCTTGAGCTCTACAGCCAGAAGCTAGCAGACAGCTTCGTTGGCCGTTGTGAGGAGATTTGAAATAACTCGTTAATGTAAAGCGTGTTTATTGATGTATTGGATTGTGCCACGACACAGCGCTATAATTTGAAAACATCCATCAGGAGAATGATCTAAAATATATGTTTATCTAATACAAAATAAAATATGTTGATAATTAGCTGTTTTAAAGCGTTGCAATGCATCATGGGTCAAATAAAAGTGTGTGAATTACTGCGCAGATTCTGCTTCTATTTTTCGGTGAGCATGTGAATCAAGCTTAATTGTATTCATTAAGGATTCTCGATCAAGTTAGTATATTGTCCCATGTCACGACCCTTTGAAACAACCCCTCTAGTAGCCAATTAAAGTAATAAATATCAGCTCCCCTTTTTATCTGTCCATATATGTCTTGTCCATAACTTGAGAAACTGTCCTGATAATTAGAAAGGTGAAAGGTTTTAGATAGAGGGAAATGGTTAAAAGCGCACCAAACACCACTCGAGCAATAAATTGGATTGCTGTTGATGGAAGTTTGGGGTTTGTGTCCATGTCAGACGAATTCAGTTTAATAAATTGTTTCCAATTATTTCGCAACCGAAATGCAGGTATACGGTCAGTCATAATCATCGTCATCAACTGTTTACTGCCTGTGGTCGGGTCAGTTTAATAAAATATCTCTATATTTTTCTAACCTTCTACTCTCTTCCTCCATTAATCTTTTTACAATCTTCTCCTCTCATTTGAATACTTTCTGTTATCTGCTCCTCCCATTTCTTTCTTAGTATTCATTGCTGTCCTTTTCTAAGGTACTTCATCTCTATCACTCTCCATGGTATTGTCTCCTTTCCGATCTCATTTCATGACCTTGCTACTTCAGCCTTGCTTCCTCTATCCTCCTATGTACTCGCAAATACACAGCATTGCCGACAGACTAGTTTCTGTGAGTTGCAACTCTAGGAGTTGTGTGAATACCACTGTTTCAATCTACTACGAATGGTACTTATACTATCAGATTTGTTGTCACAAATACCCTTAAAAGGACATGCACTTCAAGTAGTAGAAATAGGAAGTATTTCAGAGGGATGGAAAATACAACAAAAAAGCTTATTAAGTTAACTTACTATGGTAGATATTTCACTTTAACAAAATAATGTTATATGCTTAATATTATATGACGTATATAATATAATATTTATAAATGATTGCATAAGACTTAATTTTTACACATACATTTTTATGGTTAAGCATATTATATTTAATAAGTGGGAAAAAATAATAAACTTACATTTATAGAACAGCAGTATTATAAAAATAAATAACTAAAAGTTTCAGATGTAAGAATTAGTATCATATAATTAAATCTTCACAAAAAAGACAGTAAAAAAGACTTTAATGATTTTCGTGAAGTTGGCAGCACCACTAACGGCACAAGTTCTGAAACCTATGACAATACTTAGTACTGAATTTGTGCCACAAGAATATCCGATCCCCATAAGTTGTGCCACGGTAGTTTTCGTGAAAACACAAAAAAAAGTGGGTACTGCTGGCAGCACCCTTAACGACGTGAATTCTGAAACCTATGCCAATATTTATTGCAGAATTTGTGCCACAAAAATATCCTATCTCCATAATTTGTGCCACAATAATAGCCTATCCCATAATTTGTGCAACAGAAATATCCTATCCTCATAATTTGTGCCACGGTAGCTTTCGTGAAAGCACCTAAAAACAGTGGGTTCTGCTGGCAGAACCTATAGCGGCACAGATTATGAATCCTATACTTATATTTAGAGCTGAATTTGTGCCACAATAATATTCTATCCTCTAAATTTCTGCCATAATTATTTTCAATCAAACACCTAAAAACTTTGTAGCTTCACACTGTAATTCCCTCCTCGAAGGTAGCTGCATTTCTCTTTCCCCTCTCAATATATTATTCTGAATACACATCTCTGTCTTTGAGTGAATGTTTAACCCAGGGGTTGGAAAACTTTTGACACTGGAAGTCCACATCGCATATCCCTTCACTGATTCCTTTTAAGACTTCACACTGATTTTACTGTTGTACAGTACATTTTCCAAACTTTTACCAAAATATAATAGTGCACTAAAATTATATAGATCGATGGGATTGGTTAATTAATATAAAAATTTTAGGCTTTAAAAACAATGATTTGTATTTTACTTAACTAAAATATACACCTTTTGGTAATATATCTCTAAATATAATTTCTTAATGTTTTGTGTATTTCCACATAATCGAGAATCCCCAAAACTACCTAGAAAGCTGAAATTATGCACAGTGATAATATTGACTTAGTGTCTTGGGGTTTCATAAGATCACACAATATTTTCTTTTAGAATTAAAGAGCTACCCCTAAGAAAACTAAGAGTAGTTTACTTAAGGGTGAAAAGAGAAAAAAAGATGTTATCGTAATTGGTCTTAACGATTTTGATTAAAATTTATATCTTGGTACAATATAACTACCTAGTACGCCTCCTCATACCAGTGTGACCTTTGACTTTTGATCTTTGACCCAGACGTGTGAAAGTGATCATTACGTAATGTTTTGTCACTCTCTTATCGGCATTCCCCCATCCCCTCCCTCTGACCACCTCACTCTCTGATTGGCTGTTGGCTTTCCCCCTCCCCTCCCTCTGACCCCAACCCTAGCACCCTCTCCTCC
Source organism: Timema bartmani (assembly GCA_902151455.1). Lineage (NCBI taxonomy): Eukaryota > Metazoa > Arthropoda > Insecta > Phasmatodea > Timematidae > Timema > Timema bartmani. Next base: position 79,473 of record CABFWB010002886.1, read on the forward strand.
ACCCTGACTCCTTTCCAGTGTTCCAAACATGTTGATTCTTGTCCAAACTTGTTTTTTTATGGGTGCTCAATGGTTTTTTTTATGTCTGTGTAGGGTTAGGACGGGCGTAGGAGCTATTTTTTTATTTATTGGCGTGCGGTCCACGGTGTCGGGTGTGGGAACAAGCAGCATGAACCTTTTCCGACGACCATTTGGCGTAGAGTGTGAGAAATGGTTCCCCTGCCTTGAGACTCCTTTCACTTCCCCTCACTCCCCTTCTCCTTCAAGGCATATGTCACAACCCCTCCCCACCTCCTATGTGATAATGGTTTTTCCCAGTGTCGAAACCCCATCCCCCACCACTATGGGGTAGTGAGTCTTTTTCCCGCAAGCACTGACACAGCTCTGACTATGGAGCCTTGGAATGCTCGCTCAGTTAGGGGCCGCTATCCCCCACCGTAAAAGTGTCCTAAAATTGGTTGTATGGTATAGTCCCTCGACATGCATGGATGTAGGTATCAGCCATGGAGATGATTAAGAAAGTGTTCCGGAGGGAAAAATACCTACGGTTTATACGGTGGGGATTCGATTTCCCACCGCTAGAAGTAGATGATCCTGACATTCAGACGGCGTGCACACTGGGATTCGAAACTAGATATCTTTAGTACAGCTAATGTTTTTTAGAGAGTTCGTAATTCCTTTCGAGTGCACCCCCACCATTTTTCCGGTCGACAAAATTTTTCTAGACCCGGTAGAATATGTACCCGCATTTGCTCGGAGGGAGAAAATCAAAAGTCGATCACTCTGTCATCGGTCATCCAGTGACGCCTTAGACCATGCAACCATCGATGCATGTATACAAACATTATTATAAAATGAATTGTGAGGGTATATTGCTACCCAAGGATAAAGTAAAAAAAGAAACAAACTTTTTATTACTTGAGCCACTTATAACAACAGAAAAATCATTTAATATTCTCATCTATATTTTGTCGAGATAATATATAACTCTTAATTTAATGCTCGAAACTATATTTTGTGGACATAATAACTAACATTCACGCAAAACAAATTAGCCACTTAAATCTCAAGCCAAAATTAGAGGAAGTGTGCCCTCTTTTGCACGGAGTGAGAATGAAAAGTCTATTAGAAAAACGTCACTAAATACGCTCAACACTGATGAAGGAATCCATAATATTTAGTACTATGGCGTGGATTTGCTTAGCTTAGCCTGAATATTTAATAAAACTGATAATGTCCGTTTACAATACACACACATACACACACACAGCCTCCCATCGTTCTACATGACTAATATTTATCACAAGAAAGAAGTAAGGCTGAATAAATTAGATTCACTAAGGGAATATATCTCAATTTTCCAGAGTTGGTAGTGAAAAAGATTTATGAAAATTGACCCAAAAATAGCTTACTGCGGGATAAAACCCCAACCTTCTCAAAACCTGTTTCTAAAATGGAAACTCACCTGGTGATCTGGCACACATATTATTTATAGATCACACGAACTCGACACATTTTATCACTGCGACTTCTATCCGTTCGGGCTATAAACTTAAGTACTAATTAAGCTAACAGATTAGGAATTGGGAAGGTTGAACCCTCATTTGCGAAGAGGGAGAGTGAGTAAATACCCCTAGGTCTATGACAGCACTCTCACAATATACTAAATTTCAGGGGTTCGAATACTAGTCAACTGGCAGCTACCTTCCTTGGTCAGTTAGGGTCTCCAACTCAACTGATTATATTTGACATAGGTTTGGTAACAACATAATTACATTTATTTTGAAAATTACTCTAAGAGGTAAGGACAAGGAAGTGAACCCGCATTTAAGTGGAGAGAGAGAGACTGGGAAGCATCTTACTGGAATCCGATCTCCCGGTAAAACATCATGACACGGAGCTAATATCGGGTGGGGGTAAGGACAAGGAAGTGAACCCGCATTTAAGTGGAGAGAGAAAGACTGGGAAGCATCTTACTGGAATCCAATCTCCAGGTAAAACATCATGACACGGAGCTAATATTGGGTGGGGGTAAGGACAAGGAAGTTAACCCGAATTTAAGTGTAGAGAGAGACTGGGAAGCATCTTACTGGAATCCAATCTCCAGGTAAAACACCATGACACGGAGCTAATATCGGATGGGGGTAAGGACAAGGAAGTGAACCCGCATTTAAGTGGAGAGAGAGACTGGGAAGCATCTTACTGGAATCCAATCTCCAGGTAAAACATCATGACACGGAGCTAATATCGGGTGGGGGTAAGGACAAGGAAGTGAACCCGCATTTAAGTGGAGAGAGAGACTGGGAAGCATCTTACTGGAATCCAATCGCCCGGTAAAACATCATGACAGGGAGCTAATATCGGCTTTTGAACCCCTGTCGTGTGTACCTACCGCCATAAACATACTAGCTGTTATGCATTGTGGGGCCTGATGCTTTAGACAACGTTGTGGTGCGAGTTTCCATTTTACCGCCATGAAAATTCTGTACACTTTAGTTCTATCACCTAGTATTTAGAAGTGTTCGTTGGGTGGGGGTTCGGATCTTGGCACCAGAAATAGCTGAGCCTTACATTTAGACGGCATGCCCACTTGCGCCGGAGTGAAAATCAGGTAAGTCTAACAATAAACTCTGGATTTGTTAGATTCCTGAGAGTACATCAGCACGTTTGAGGTCATATGACCCTACACTTAAAGTAGTTGTGAAACATTCTTACTTAGTACAGGTGGTAGCTATTAGATCTTAAAGGGGGAAAACTTTCTCTTCTCGAGTTCAGCTGAGGTCAGATACCGCTTGGTGGAAATTTTGATTTTGCAACAAACCTTAGTGGGAGCTGTTAACCCTATACTGGTTATAAATGTTGAAAGAGAGTGCCAACGGCGCTGTTGAAGAGTCATGAACCTCCCACCTCAAGGCCGCTTGGCTCATCGATCGTGGCCTTCTGAAGTCCGCAGGTTCAGATGTGCTTTCTAGTGCCCACTCTGGGACAAATTTTTTGGAAAAAATCATTGTTGTGTTTCAGCGTTCGCCATCTATGGTAACATGGATTCAAACATTGAATAAGTAAATTAGTGGCTGTACAATCATTTGCAAGGGGGTGAAATGTGAAAACATATCTACCTACCAGGATTTAAATTAAAAACCAGGATATAAATTAAAACATATAGGTAGTTTCAAAAAGTCAAAGCTATTATTTATGATTACTCCATCTAGATATCATTGACACGGGGACACGGGATTCGAACCAGGGACCAACAAATAATTATCAAACGCAATATTGAGTTCAGTATCTTTTGTTAATAACTGGCTAAAAGCTATATAATTATTATGTCGGTAAATATTAAATTATCAAATTTCCTCATGAGAGTGTAAAATTGATGATTACGAGATGGCCACGCTATCTGTTACTGAAAGCACCTGTTTCTAGACTCTACAGCCATATTTTGCTACAAACTTGAAATAAGCTCCTCAGGCATGTGTGAGATAAGAGATGATTTTGTGAGAGAGACCGTATTCTTTAATAGTTAAAGAGAGGCAAACTTACATATTAGACGATCTATTGCGTCCAATAGTTTACCTTGGCAAGTTTCTCCACCAGAAATAGATGAACCTGACATTTAGACGGTGTGCCCAGGGGGATTCAAAACTCGGTATCTTTTCGACGGGGTAGTTAGGATTTGAAGCCCTTACATCGGTCACCGGGTGGTGCGTGACCAGACGAAATGTGTAATAGCATTTGTCCTGGTTTTAAATGTGAAGTAATTAGCATAGGTTGCACTCTAAGGAACTTGAACCCTTACCTCCTTACGTCACAGGATAAGATGTGTACCCCTATTTCCGCTCATTGACAACTGAACACGGGGGAATCGAACCCTCCAAAACCGTCTAGTTGTCTTTGATCGAATGAGAGAGACATAATAATAAAACTATTTGCTGTACCATCATTTGCGCAGGGTTTTAATGTGAAAACATATATGCTTGTTTAAGAACCAAATAGCCCAAAGCTATTATTTATGCTTACTCCGGCTAGATACCATTGAGACCTGGTTACGGGATTTTTACCCGGGACTCTTAGCGCAACAATATAGGGTTTTTATTTATAAAGGTAAATAGCGTTGTCGACCATGCAAGGACTCGATCCCCCTACCTCCTCCCGTCACAGGGCGTGATGTGTACCCTCATTTGTGTGGCTGGAAAAAAATTAACATGGCCACTGAGGGTGGATAGCAGTCCTTCGTGGCATATCGGATCCCCCTAGCCAGCAACGGAATGACACGTCCATGCTCACCCGGAGAGCTAGCAAGATTGATGAATAACTGTAAATGCCTTCGCCTTTACACGGATCGGGCAGCCACCGATTCGGAAACAATTTTATTGACCAATAAAAAGCCAACACCTTTTCATGCGGCATAACCAGTTGAAGCGACTATAAATAGACCTTGAAATCATTACATTCGTTCATTGTGATTAATAATTTCATCTAGTAAACATCATAATGAGTTTTGACGCGCTGTAAAATTGGATAAATTCAGGTATGTTTTAAAAATTTTAATGATCACTATTTTGCTTATTAAGTCTTTGGTGTACAGCGGTATTTGTTCTTTTGATAGACTGTCAAGAAGACGCACACCCAATGCCTGCAGCGCTGGCAGTGCCCTATAGCCCGGACCCTCTAGATCTTTTTAGTTAGAACGGAATTTGCCTGGCGGATGGCAACTGGTCTATGGTTAATTAGCGTCCTGCTATAGATTTAGAGAATTGGCAGTGGTTTTTTACTCATGATAGTAATTAATATGTATTTATTTAATTTCAGACTACTAAGATTCATATGGTCTTGACACCAGGCTGAGGGACCAAGTGGTGCCTGCAGAGGGTTTAGCGGCGTGTGTGCTGGCGCCGCCCTTTGAAAGCGGTGAATCGTAGATGGACACTGTACTCGCGCCGCTTCTAGAAGCGGTCGGTGCTTTGCCCAGCGCTGCCGTCTTAACGCAACCAGGATGAGTAACTCCACAGGGCTCTACCGACGCCACTGGAAACGCTATCCCTGATGTTTGGGGTGAATTAGATGTGATGGACCAGTTGACATGTAATTTTGCCATTATATATTTTAGTACCGTCTACAAGTAACAATATTATATAGCCACAGGGTTGGAAACAGACAGCTTATTACAGAAGAGTTATTCACGTCTTCTATTCACCCCCAAACAACTGTTGTTTGGCAGGCATATCAAAACCTTTTGTCAACTGACCGTTTCGAGAATATTATCTCTTATTTTCACGGTTAAGAAGGTTATTATTACAAACAATAAAAGAGAGAGAAAATTATAACTGTCGCTTTAGCCGTGTTTGCAATGTGTTGGATCAAATTCAACCGTCACCTTAGCGTATTCGATAGCATGTCTGTATACTAAACTATTGGTCCCGGGTTCGATTCCCAACACGGCTAAAAAATGTCTATCTGATAAATTAACAGCCAGTGGAGTGGATTTGTGGATGTCCTAGTCTTTTAAGTTATTAGCATTTTATGAATTAAAACGCGACCTAAGCTTTAGGTGGGAAAACCGTAACAGATTTAAATTAAATTATAATATTAAATGAAAAAATTACTTTATTTAATTCTAAAACAAACTTATTTCTATCAATAGAAAACTTAATTCTGACAATTGAAGACTTCTTTCTTCTATTAATACCAATTTGTGTTAAGGCATGTTTCCCCCCCAATACATTATTTAAAGCTAGAGTTCTTGAATGATTACGGTGCTTGTGGTAAACTTGGTTTCTTAGACGTTCAACAGATTGTGTTGGCATGCAATTTTGAGACGAAAAAATGTGGAGCTCTGCTGCGCGATTTTAAAAAGTGAAATAATGTACTGTAACGGATTTAAATTAAATTATAATATTCAATAAAAAATGTTTTAATTAATTCTAAGACAAAATTATTTCTACCAATAGAAAACTTAATTCTGGCCATTAAAATTTACTTTCTTCTATTTTCACCAATTTATGTTAAGACATGTTTTCCCCCGATACCTTATTTAAAGCTAGAGTTCTTGAAAGATTACCGTGCTTGTGAAAAAATTGGTTTCTTAGTGGTTCAACAGATGGCTTTGGGATGCAATTTAGAGCCGAAAAAATGTTGCGCTCTGATGCGCGATTCTAAAAATGGGAATATTGTATATCTAGTGTTTGTATACAGATATTTCTTAAAGGTATTCAAATATATACCGGCATAATAATAATAACTAACCAGAGAAATTATATTGTTGCTTTAGCCGCTTATTAAAAAGACCCTAAATATTTGCTTGGTGAGCAGAGAGTCGCGGGTTCGATACACTGGCATGGGTGAAAATTTAGGTTTAACCTTTCATACTGATAAATTAACTGGCCAGGACTGTATTTTGTACATGTTCTAGGGTTTAAGTGTATTTACTACACACACTTTGCGAATGTTGGTATCAGATAAAGCAATTAAGTTTAGGAAAAATTTTAAAATATTATATTAATACCAAAAGAAGTTTGAAATTGTAAAGTAATATATATTTGTGGTATAATTTTAAAGAAAAAAGACGCGTAAGTTTGGAGAAAATATGTTTGGAACAATTGTATTTAAAGTGTTTACTTTGAAGTTAGTTTGACACGTGCTTTTGTGTTATAGTTTAAATGTAGGGTGGAATTATCGGCTCAAACCTCCTGACGCCACTGGCTGTGAGACCCCTTCGCCCCTCCAAAGAGCACCGCCACCAAGACAGGGAGAAGGTTTTCGAGAACCAAGATGCGGCGAAGCATATGGGGTCCGCAGTCCTACCGCAACCCGTGGCAGTGGTGAAAGCGGGACCATATTCGGCGCCACAATCGGGAATTAGTAGCCCGATAAACAAGTTTGGTGGAGCATTTTCCCAAGGTGTCCCTCTTCAGATCGTTGAGGAGAGAATTAAACAATTAAAGCGGTTTTTATGTCAGGCGTGAATTGATCATAAAATTAAGGACGCCTGATCGTGGCGCCCAATCCTGGCTTGAGGAGCAAATCAATGCTTTGCTAGTGCTTCTCCAGAATCATTGAGTCAACACCGAGGATCACGTAGTTCTTCTATTAGTTAACACAGACTCCTCGTAAGAGCTGAATTTGTCTCATTTAGGCGGGTTGTCTTGCGAGTGCATTGGTTGTTGTCAAGAATGTGTGTGACGTTAAAAGAGAACCAGGATCCATGGACGTGAACACCTATAGGCACATAAAGGAGGGCTGCAATATTCAAAAATACAAAGCAGAAGATTTAGGCTGTGATGCCCGTGTAAATCTTTTGAAAGGTGGTGGAGTAACTGACCTGAAACAATTTAAATTATACCTCTCCGAAAACAAAATCACAGTGTTCGGGAAACGTCGGGGGAGAGAATTCCTATATGAGGGGCCTACTCCTCCCAAACATTCTTTTAAGGGCTACCCTGATTTGTAATTATACGACGATAAGCAAAACCATTTTAATGTCATAACACTCTTGACAGCCGCATTTAAGTGCGAGTACTTTTGCCATGAGTGCCATGTGCTATTTGATCATAAGAACGAGCAAAAATGTGAGTCCGCGTGCAAAAGTTTTACGCTAAAGCGGTCTGCAGTGGAGATTGAATTGTGACCTGTGAAGAATGTGGGCGTTGGTTAACAAACCCGACATGTTTTGAGCACCATAAACATACCGGTTTTTGGAGAGGCTACATGTTTGTCTGTGATGTCAAAAATGTTTGTGAGGTATGCGGGCAATTTTTCAGTTTGGAAAGATCAAATTATTCACATAGGTGTTATGAGATCTTTTGTAGAGTATGCGAGTCATATCGTCCTTTTGGTCAATTTTGCTACATGAAGCAAGCCCCACCCAAGCCGTCACTGGAAAAGATCAATTTCATGTTTATATTCTATGATTTTGAATGCAGACAAGAAACGCTTCTTTAAGGTTCGGTCAACACTTACTTGCACGAACCTAACCTCTGTGTCATGCAGACGTGTTGCAAGGCCTGCGTTCATATAGATGTAAATTATCATCACTGCACCAATTGTGGGAGCGATAGCACTCACATATTCAAGAGTGATACCACGATGATCCAATTTCTAGGATTTATAGAATAAATTAAAGCAACAATATTTAAAGATATCATTCTCCTAGGCCATAATGCGAAGGGCTATGATGGGAATTTAATTTTAAAATATATTATAGAGGCAAAAAATGAACTCCAGAGCTGATAATGACCGGTGGGAAAATCATTTCCATGCGTTACGGCCCACTCCACTTTATTGACTGGTTTAATTTTCTCCCGATGTCTTTGTCCAAGATGCCCAAGACATTTTGTTTGGACGAGTCCTTGGCCACGGGACATTTCCCCCACTCTTTCAATAAAAAATAAAACGCGGGATATTGGGGTACTTTGCCGCCAAAGGAGGACTACGGCAACGGTGAGATGTCAGTTGAGGGAAAAGAACAATTTGAGAAGTGGTATGACGCCTTGGTCAAAGAAAATTATGTCCTTAATTTTAACCGCTAGTTAGAACTATATTGAGGTGAGAGATGTAGAGATTCTACGGTAGGCCTGTCTAAAGATTAGAGATACTTTTATGGAAAAAGCAGGGGTGAATCCTATCAAAAAGGCATGTACAATCGCGGGAGTGGCTGTGTTGGCTTACCACCGAGGTCATCTTAATGAGAATACCATCGGCATAGTCCCTAACAGTGGCTACCGGTGTGCGGGTCAACAGTCGCACGTCGCTGTATAATGGCTCTGCTGGAAGGCCCATTAACGCCGTGTCTCTATACTTCACTTGGGCAATGGCCGTGAAGAATATGTATTAGGGTGACGTGTAGACGGCATTGTTAAAGCTAGAGATACCACCACCGTCTTCCAGTTCTGGGGCTGTTATTGGCACGGGTGCCCTCTCTGTTATCCCGACAGGACCACTCCTATCAAAAACAGCCACCACGAGACCATGAAGACGCGCTATGAATCGACAATGGCTTGCGTGGAAAAGTTTAAGAATGCCGGCTACACGGTTGTAGAGATGTGGGAGTATACGTTTAATGCAATGAAACGCACAGACAAGGACTTTAAACAATTTGTACTCCAGCATGATGTTCACAGCAAGGAGCCTCTCAGTCACAGGGACGCACTCTTCGGCGGGTGTACAATTGGCCAGAGTGATGTAACTCACAAGATGAGAAGTTAGCTTACAATCAAAATTATGAGGAAATGGAAGGGGTAAAACTCAATTTCGCTTCTGTTTGTAAAAGCTCTTGTCTCCGCACTCTGGCTAAACTCTTTTTAAATTCATTATGGGTAAAGTTTGGGCAAACACCCAATTTACCACATGTAGCCGTTGTCAACGACTATCAGGGCATCCATAAGTACCTTACGGATCCGTACATCACCGTGGACAGTGTCATTGATGTAAATGATGATGTTATGGACCTCAATTACAAGGATGCGCGGGATGCGTTGCGCCCTAACCCTTACACGAGTGTGAAAGTGGCATGCTACACGACGGCTATGGTTAGGTTGCACTTAAACACCATGCTTGAACAATTGGGTGACCGCGTTTTGTATCACGGTACAGATAGCATTCTATTCATCAAAAGCCCCGGTGATTAGAGTCCACTTACCGGAGACATTTTAGCTGACCTCACTGACGAACTTCAAGATTACGGTCCAGGAAGCTATATTAGTGCCTTTGTATCTGGTGGTCCCAAGAATTACGCGTTCCGAGTTTGTGTTGGTGGCGATCCTGCCAAAACAAAAACGGTATTAAAGGTTCGCGAGATCACCATAAACTTTGGCAACCGGAACGATGTTAATTTTGTAGTTTTTAAAGCGATGGTTACCTAACAGGCTCCGGAAAGTTAAATACAGATACCGCACAAAATTGTAAGAAAAGGTCTTGCGAATGTATGTACGTTTCGCAGAATAAAGTCTACCGGCCAGTTTACAGCAAACGGCGGATAACCGACGATAATAATACATTGCCGTTTGGGTATGAGAGTCCTTGTAATCTCGCAGGGAACGACTAAAATGTTATTATTTATACGCGCTCATATTTTTTTCACTCTAGATAGTTTCACTTACATGCAATTTTTCAAATATTTTAGATTGTTCATATTTTTTTCTGCATGAAAACACGCGTATTTTTTTATTGATTTATTTTATGCACGCTTGATACTTATTTATATTTTTTTTTCCACCAGTACAACCCTCCACCTACATGATTATTTCTACTCAATAGAATTAGTGGTTTGTATATATATTTTAATTCTCATAAATTTTTTTTTCCTTGTACATATTTTAAATTGAAACCATCTGGTTTTGTGCATATATTTAATACTCTTTAAACTGGACTTTTATAAATTAATATCGAGGCCACTATTCCCGCTAAGAGCTCAAGAAATGGAATATTGTTTCCATAATATACTTCAAGCTGTAAGATATTTTCTATAACAATATTTTTTTGTAAATAACGATTACAAGTATACTTTTCATGGCGTGAGCTAATTATCAAAATTTTTTATTTGTTTATAAATAGATATTCCAAGTAAACTTTTCATGTTGTGAGATTTGTTTCTAAAACTTTTAATTGTGTAAATAAATATTCCAAGTATACTTTTCACGGTGCTAGATATTATTTGTTTGAATAAATATTCCAAGTATACTTTTCGTGGAATGAGATTTATTTGTAAAATCTTTTATTTCTGTAAATAAATATTCCAAATATATTTTTCATTGTGTGAGCTATACTTGTAAAAACTTTGATTTGTGTAAATAAATATTCCAAGTATAATTTTCGTGGTGTGAGCAATGTTTCTAAAACTTTATTTATGTAATAAATAATCCAAATATACTTTTAATTGTGTGAGATATAATTGTAAAAACTTTTATTTGTGTTAATAAATATTCCAAGTATACTTATCATGGTGTGATATATATTTGTAAAAACTTTTATTTGTGTAAATAAATATTCCAAGTATACTCTTCATGGTGTGAACTATATTTGTAAAACTTTTATTTGTGTGAATAAATAAATATCATAAATTGTCATATTTGTGTTTTAACGTCTACACCCAAACACCCCCTCCCCTATCCTATAAATATTATCAAATTTTTCTTAGAAGTTCAGTCTCAAACATTATGGATAAGTTGAAACCTTCAGAATAAAACAATTAAATTCTTTTACTTTCTCTTTGGGTAGCAATCTAAAGTCAGAACAATTTATAAATGAATATGGCAATGTTGCCATCTCCTTCTTGTCTTTTTTCCTCCAACCAACATATTCTAGGATTTAATAAAATAACAACAACATTTTATTATTAGATTTTTATAGACAATCAGCAATTGATTGATTTAAAACGTTCACAGCGTGCAGCCACAACAACAACACAAAGTTCTTTTACAAGCAGCAATATAATTTAGGTCTTGTGACCACTACAATCAATTAAGATTAGAGAGAAACATGAATTATATAATTGTGATTGCAGAAAACATATAATCAATCTTTTATCTAATAAAAAATTATCAGTAGAGAATATCATCTCTTCTACCATCTAGAAATATAAGTAGGAGTCGCCTCCAAAATAGTTTAGGACACACTGAGAGGCTCTATAACGCAACCTACGAAGTTTTTACCTGGAATTCTTACTCTTCCCACACCCTCAAGCACAATTACGTTCGTTTCATTGCTGGCCTCTTCCGATAGCACAACGTTATAACTTTTGTTAGTCTCAAGTTCGTTTAAGCACTTGACACGATTGTATTCCTCTTTCTCGATCTAGTCTAACGCAATGCACAATACCTCCTTGTCCCAACAGGCATCCTGGTGAGCAGGATTTTGAGGTGTTTGATGACATTGATGTTTGTGTCGAATAAGGTCAGAGTACTTTGCGTAGGACTCCTCACAAATGCCGCATTTAAATGGCATAGTGGCAGCTGTAGATGCAGCGAAAGAAATATCCCTGGGAGAAAAAAACACTGTCTCTCAATCGGCAACGCTCTCTATTTACAAACCGCGTTCCCCTCTCACGTTTTTCAAAATGTCACCGCTAGCTCCGATGATGTCAGCAGAGTGCTACGACAACATGAGAGCGTCTTGTTTTTTATATTCATTTTTAAACATCAGCTTTGTCCATTGAGATATATCATACAGCGTGGTTTGGATTTAAATGACTTACAATCCAAATAATAGGCAGACTTTGGAAGGAAGACGTTACCGAAACTGCCCAGACCAATAATGAAGTTATCGGGCGTTTCACCCATAATTTTAACATTTCGTACATTGTTAAATCCTCGAGATTTATGGGCTCTTCGGACTTTACCTCCTCCTCCTCCGTTGGAGGTTGGCACGCGGGAGACTTTGGCTGTGAGTACCCTGATGTCTGGTAGGCAGACCACTCTGGCGGTGAGTACTCTGATGTCTGGTGGACAAACGACTCTGGCGATGGGAACGCGGGTGACTCTGGCTGTGAGTACTCTGATGTCTAGTAGACAGATGACTCTGTTGGTGAGTACTCTGATGTCTGGTTGGCAGACGACTCTTGCGGTGTGTACTTAGGTGACTCTGGCGGCGGATATGGTGGTGACTCTGGGCGTGGGGGTGGTGGCCGCGGCATCGTGAAGGACGGTGACGGGTGGTATGGAGCTCGGAAGGGTGGTGGAGGCCTTGGAAACGCGGCCACAACGTTCCCTTTAGGTAAATTGTATACAGCAAATGTCATATCACACAGGTAAGACTCCTCGATTCTCTCGTAGGGTAGTACTTCAGTCACTCTTATCGTGTGACAGGTAGAGTTACAGAACTCGATGTAACCTCGCTCATCTCTGTCATGGTTTACTACTTTGTAAATTACATTTCTATCACTTACAGCCACAATGTGAATATTTTCAACTGTCATATAGGCACGCCCCGCAATCGTATGACCCACAAACATTAAATTAATATAACCGGTTCTAGGCATGGTAAGCGTACCTGACCGCTACACATGCTGGATGGTTTGTAGGGTCCACCATGCGATACGATGCACATGTATTAACTGCCCAGCTGCCCAATGTTATTGTTAACTGCTTGACTCTTAAACGCGCTCAAAGTTCACATTGGTAGGTTAACCGGGTTTTATTCCAGCGCAGGTAAATACCAGTTTTTCGTTATTAAGCTCGCATACGTCTTCATCTGTTAGAATACCAAAACGACAGGGTAAAAATACACAAAACTCGACATTTAAATAGGCTATTAGGCGTCTCTCAATCTTTGTATTGACAGCTTTTAATTTATCCACCTAGTAGTTTTGATCGACGGTTAGAACATACAATTTTACGTTCTCCACAGCGTCATCATTATTTACCAACTGCTGTAACTTTCCATCTTGAACCCCTCTACAAACGCTTATAAATAGACGAACAATCTGTCCTCCCCTATATATCCACCCCTCCATCCCTTAAGTGACGTCACGTGGTATGATATGAACAGGGTCAATGACCCCCGTGATATATTCCTGTCTTGACCTGTCTTGTTGAGCCACCAAACTGGTGCCAGTCATCAGGGAAAGCCCATTGCGACATCATTCAAGGTCGTGATCTATTCTTGTCTCGACTTGTCTTGTCGAGACACCAAACTGGCACCGGGTTGCAATGAGATCACCGGGAAAACCCGTTACCACATAGGGGGTAGGGGTTGCGACACATGCCTTGAAGGAAGGGAAGTAAGGGGAAGTGAAAGGTGTCTAAAGTCAGGGAAACCATTTCTCACACTCTACGCCAAACGGTCTTCGGGAAACGTTCGTGCAATGTGTTCCGGGAAGAGAAAGGGCGGTGAACAGATGCCAGCGTGTCAGTGGTTGCATTCTACGCTACGCTGCCATCAGGAGAGCTTCGTGCTGTGTGATTCCACGGGAGGAGCGCCCAACGCCGTGGACTGCACGCCAATACATAAAAAATAAACTTCTACACCCTTTCCAATCCTACAACAGTAAACTCCTACACCAATAAAAAAACTACAACGCCTGTCCAAATCCTAATCAGACATAAAAAAACAAGTTTCGACAAGAATAAACCACTGAAAGGAGGTTATGGAGAAGGGAGGGGATTAGAGTAGGGGCAAGGGGAGGGTAAAAGCCAACAACATATCAGAGAACGACACAATATCACGTAACAACCAATCAGAGAGCGACAACAACATTACGTAATCATCACTCTCTCTACGTTGGAGTCAAAGGTCAAAGATCAAACTGGAACGAGCGGTCGTACTAGCTAGTTATATAATATTAATAACAAATTGGCGTATCTCACTTTCACGGGAAAATGTTTTAGAGGGTACTTTATACGTGCTAGTATTTCCAATTTTTAGA
>CABFWB010002887.1:25584-37845 GCA_902151455.1 Timema bartmani
CCCCCCCCCCCCGCCTTTACCTCCTCCCTCGGGGTGTGCCACTGCATAAGAACATTGTTTGAGAACACAAAAGCATAAGAGAATAGTTGGACAATACTAAAAATAGTTCACTCACTATTTATTTCGGATGTCAAAATTGAAACTGTCTTGTCAAAAATGGCAGCTGCAGAGCACATGGCCTAAACCTAAGAACACATGAAGGAAGATTTAAACCTGCACGAGTGGGCACGCTGACAAATGCATCAGTCTTGTCTAGTATGGTTTGCCGGTGACGTAATGGTCGGGGTTAGAATCGCAGCGGTGTGTAATGAGTTTATTTTACCTATAGATGGTTTTCCACTCTCTCTCCAGCTAACATCGATTACGGATACACTCATCCTAACTAAAAGCATTCTCTGTCTTATTAGTATACACTTGCGGACAGCCCGGACGGATAGTAGGACGCGTGCGAAAATATAAAATAAGTTTTTACAACGATCCGACTGTACATCATGGATGTTAAATAAATTAGTATTATTTACGAATTTCTTAAGGGCAGCGGTCTGGGTGCAATACTTCGAGATCCAACATATGCTAAATTAGGATTTTGGTAGAAAGGAGTCCGACCGACACCTTAGTTGAGTCAGTAGCGTGTCTGTATATGGCCTAAGGGTCCCAGGCTCGATTCCCGGGATGGCCGGAAAATGTATCATGGGTGAAATGTGGGTTTCCCCTTTCACACTCAGGAATTAACGTCCGGGGACTGGGCGTTGTGGCTGTTATAGATTTAAGTTAGTTTATAAATCGTGTGCTGATATAATCAATCGGTTTAGAAAGTGTACGTTGAATACCTCAAATAAATGGAAACTAATTAAAAGGTAGAAAGGAACTTAAGAAAATATAAAAGTATTATTCTTGCAGCCAAAATTGATAGCATTTGATTATATTGTTTAGTGTTATTTTAAAGCTATTGATATCATGTACCAAGCGTGACAGCTGCAGATTATCTAACTTGACGTATTAATATGTGAAATTATATCTAATAAATTTTCTAGAAATCAGCTAAGGTTATTCTTATGAAATTTGGACTTTAGCAAGGTCCTGGGGTCAGCTCAGGATCTTCTATATTTTAATTCATCCTCCCCAAGAGCTCAGCTAACAGGATGAGGCGTATCGCTGGAATAACCCAAAAGATGGCAAGAGTTAAATTACGTAAACAGGATGCACCTTTGTAAAGATGTCATCTGTACATAGATCAGGTGTGATTTTCCAACAAAAATGTACCCCTAAAATATCTCTTTTGTATCCATTTCTTACTCCTTTACTTATGAAAATGTATTCCTTTTATTTATTTATTTTAGCACCGCGTCTTACTAACGGTTCAGGTTATATGCCTGTGTACTAATTACACTAATGTGTTGGGGAGTAGGAGGCTTGAATTTAGAGGACGTGTACTCGTATTTGCGTGGAGGGAATGGAAAAACATTTAGAAAAAAAAATCCTCAGTAGATCCAAACAGAATCGAACCCCGATCTATCCATCTTCGACAGTCTAGCTTATTGAGAGAGTAGCGCCTTAAACCAAGCGGCCACCGAAGCTGTTACTTTCTTTTACTCAATGTAGCTGCTGTTATGTCTAACGCTTATCTTGGAGCTACGTAAGGCCTTTTTTCGTGATTTTCAATTCCCCCCCCCTTTTTCACTCCCTCTTTCACCTCCTTCACCCCCCTTTAGCTTATGTGATTTTTTTACATTTGGTAAATAAGATTATTTTGATCGTGTATTTATTTGTATTATTATCTAAACGAAATACCAGTTGTAATGTGTATTATAATTAACTATCTTTGCGCAAAATACAAAGTCTATATTTCAATTATTTCTATAAAATGGTGAAAATTAGAGATTAAAGTGGGGTGAAATTAATGAATGAAAATTTAACATTTCAAAATTTTCTGAAAATAATATATTAGATTTTGTAACCATAAACACTGATAAAAAACCACCTTACGCAAGATGTATTCTGACCCCACTTCCCCCTCTTAAGAGGACAAAAAAAATCCTAGCGTAATTTAAGGACGGACCCTTTTATAGTTTAGGAGATTCTTAACAACATTTCTCGTAGAGATAAAAGTGAATATTATTATTTTTTTAGTACCACGTCTTATTACCCGCTCAGAATATACATTATGATTAATTTTAAAAATATTTTGTGCAAGTATGGATATTCTTTAAATAATTAAAAGTGTTAATATAAGCTACTCAGTCACGTTTATTATTTAAATGGCAAGGTTGACTTTACGAATATCGTGGCAGACTCTGTTAAGACTCGAAAGTTCATGGTTCGAACTCTAATCGGATGCCCTTTGAATAGTTTGTTTTTTACATTTTAGTGTATCAATGCTCAAGACAAATGATGTCACATTTATAATATATCTCCTCATCCATTTAATTTAGGTTTGATAATTCAAGTTACTGAATGTCATTACTATTGTAGGTTTCATACAGAAAAAGGTTACTAAAACTACTACGTCAAGTAATGTCCTTTAGCTGTCGCTTTTAATTGATAGTATCAATACCAAAAAAATAGCACTCATGATATAGTAAAATTAAAACTGATGTCAAAAAGATATGAAAATGAATTGTTTCTTATTCACTGTCCTTTAGTAGGATTCCCATGATAACCTTGTCTGACAGTTCAAAATGTTGCTAGAACTACTTTGATGTAGTTATACCCCAGTTCACGCATAAAGCACCTGTCACTCTTGATTGATGATGTGAATTTTTAGAGCTGTAAATGACTAGTCTACGCTTGATTTTTTTAACATGTTTGAATACTTTTTTTTTTTACTGTTTACAATATTACTTAAGATTTGTCACTCGAACATTTAATTTGAATATGTCGTACACAGCAGTGGTACTCACATTTTAAAGTATGTTTCTCACATTAGAACCTATTGTTAATATAAACTTCTTTTAATTATTCATACAACTACCGGTATTGAATTCTGTAGGGCTTTAAATACAAATGACACACTGTGAAGAAGACACACATGCGAACATAAAATATTTAAAACAGCGCTTATTAGAAAACCATACTAGCGTGTGTCATTTATCTTGCAGAACAAATAAGACTATGATGGATCAGTGGCGCACCCATAAATTTAATTTGGGGAGGGGAGCATACAATGTATTGACTCTATTATTTATGTACTTTTCCCCATTCAAAATTTTAAGGACACTTTTAAAGCGTATAGTGGGGCATCTTTTGAATTTAAAGTCGTAAGCTTGGTCGTTAAATTTAGCCTATGCGTACGACATTTTTTAAGTCACTACCATAGTTCTACTTAATGTGATGTAAAATATTCTAAGCATTCATTAAAAATCTTTGCAATTTTGAGGGTGGAGGTGAGCCTCTTTACCTTCACCCGCCGGGTGCATCACTGTGATGGATTACCGTGGCACCCACTTGAGTGGCCGAATGTTCTAAGGCGTCACTCTTGTGTTCTGATTGGCCTGCTGATCACGGGGAGTTCGAGGTTTGAATCCCAATAAGGTCTACTGAGGGTGGTTTTTCCTAAAAGGTTTCCCTCTCTCCTTACACGCAAATACGTGTATTTTACCTGTAAAATGCTTTTTTACTCATCTCTACCCTATAAGAGTAATAATTATCATGTATGCGTATAGCCTGAACAGGTAGTAAGACGCGGTGATACAAAATTTGAAACATTAGGTATAATTAGTCTGATTTTTAACCAATTTACTATTCATCTTTATTGTAATACCCGCATGGGTGGGCACGCGGATAAGAAGTCAATCTTATTTAGTCTGGGTTGCCAGCGACGGGGTTAGAATCCCGGCAGGCTGTACTGGAGTGCTTTTAATTAAATGGTTTCCCCCTTTCCAATCATAGAAAAATGAGGGTACATTTTCTATCAATAATCTACTTGGCCTACCTCTTTTCTACCTTAGCAAATGAAAGTGTCAGGATAGCCCGCACGGGTAGTAAGACACGGTGCATGTAAAAGTTATGTGAAATTCCAAATTCCTTTACAACTTTGATGATAAAAGATTAATAAAGTTTTGCCTATAAAAAATACAACTACACAAACTTTTAACCAACAGTCCAGGGGTTTTCAACCGGGGGGGATTCCCCTCCCCGGGGGAATTTTAGGCTTTTAGGGGGGCATTAAGTCCACAGAGTAAAGCTGTTTAGAAGAACATTTTTTCTTCAAACTACAATATTTCAGACTTTGCATAGACAAATTGTTTAATTTAAAGGACTGGACTTGCTGAAGGTTAATTTAAATTTAATTGTAAAGCTCCACAGTAAAAATAATCAAAGTAATATGTATTTTTTGTATAACCCAAACGGATAGTAAGAAGCGGTACTACTACTACTAATAATAAAAATAATAATAATAAGTATTTATGTACTAATATAGAAAAAAAAAGTGTTTTCAATATAATATATATTATTCAGAATGCAACTTTTAAGTTAGGCACATTGAGTGAAAAGGGTGCATGTCACTAAAAAGGTTGAGAACCACTGCAATAGACCATAAATAAGCTAAGGAAAACTAAAATAAAGAATGTATTTTGTAAGCATGTAATATTTTATAAACAGCGGTACCTTCCTTTACTCGGTACGCATAGACCAATGTTAAATTCAATCAAAATTATTATTAATTTTCACTAAGTAGGCTATTTTATTAAGTTGTATAACAAGGCTGGACAAATGTTATGACTAAAGGGCCACAATGAGAATTCAAATAAAAGAATGGGCCACCAAATAAAAAAAACTTTTAGGTAAAAGAAATAGAATAGGCCTGAATAAAAATAAGCGGTTCTCTAATAAAACAAAAATTAATTAGATGGAGGCAATTTTTTCATATCTTTAATTATTTATTTAATGCCACCAGGTGTAAATTTAGTAATTTATATGTTACTTAGAAATGAAATATTCTTCCATGAGAATTTAGTTTTTAACTCTGATATATTTAGCACTAATATATTAATTTCATAGAAATATACTTATAGTTTGTTGGCCACATAGACGTGACGAGCCGTAGTTTCCCCAGGTCTGATAGAGAATAAAAGTTAGAAAAAGACAGTAAAAAAAATCCTCCACCAGCTGTCGTTAGGGCATTCAAGAGTATAATCAACAAAAAATAATTTTTGATTATTTCCGCAAACCATGAAATATTTCTTTTCACTTAAGAATAATTTCAAGTTATAGTAAAAACATGAAAGTGAATGTAGCTGATTATTTGCGAGCGTAGATAAATGTAAACAAGCAATAATTTATTTACCTTTATTCTAAAAAAGAATGATCTTGTTTTGTTTTTATTTCACCAATAAGTTAATTGAAAAGAAATGTGAAAGTGAAGAAGTTGAATGGTTCGTTACTGGTACATGACGTCGCTTCCTTTAAAATAGTGTGCCTAATACGACGA
Organism: Timema bartmani; assembly: GCA_902151455.1. Taxonomy (NCBI): domain Eukaryota; kingdom Metazoa; phylum Arthropoda; class Insecta; order Phasmatodea; family Timematidae; genus Timema; species Timema bartmani. The sequence goes on from CABFWB010002887.1 coordinate 31,016, forward strand.
ACCAATGATCTGGAAACTTAAGGAGTCGTCACATTTTTTTCAGCCACAATTTTATAAAGTAAAAAAATAAGGCTTTTGGGTATAAAAACTCGTAAAATAATCTATATTTGCCTTGAGTGTTTTCATTATTCTGTGTTTATTATTATGTTTAACACCATGGATATAATTCATTCACGAGTTTACTTGGATGACAGCTCAAAAAGTGAATATAATTAGTTCCTAATAATTATATCCCTAAGCCAACAGTTGACATCTATCACTTTGTATAACTGTAATGAAAACAGATGGTAAAATATGAATGTGATAGTTAACCACAGTAATATGGGCCAGTATTATTTATATATTTATTTGAGGTCGGACACAAAGCTTATTGATCATTTTATTCCACTTAAAAAATTGATTATTCACAGCACTTTCACAAAAGGTCTAACTAACATAGCTTCAAATGACGACCGACGAATTTAAAGCATGTGATTGAATATGACGGAAACAAGTTATTTACAATGATGCACCCACGCAGTGGATAAAAATATTTTATTCAGTTAAATATTTCGAGATACGATAAAATAATCATAAAATAATTTACTATATATAAATAAAATGACAAGTATCTTCTCTTTTCCAAGTAAATACGATGCCTGTATAAAAAGGTATTAATGTATGCACTATTACACATCATATATAACATTCCAAAATGGAGAATAAGTACTTTTAACTTTGTTTAAAAGATTGTTTCAAGTTGGATAAGAAGAAATTATTAAACCAACTGACCAAGTAGTAAGATGCGGTGCTAAAAACAACACTACATGGTTACTAACGATTTAATCCAAGCGGTTGGTAAGGAGAGGATAGTTTTAGAGGAAGTGCGCCAGCGAGAGCCTGGATAAGGGATCAGCGACTGGTCGATATAGCGGTAATTTTCAGTCGACTGTGAAGGGAAACTACATAGACATTGAAACTTGATCCTTGAGTCTTTTTTAAAACCACAAATAATTATATCAAGTGATTTCAAATAATATTTTAATGTTACTAAAATTACCTTGATAGTTCATCGGTAAAATAAAAAAGAATTAGATCGTTAAGTATGAAAATGTACATTTTATTTATTCTACAATTTTACTTTTTCTCGACTCCTCGGAGAGAGAAGTATCGTGATCGTTAAAAAAAATCTAATTCGATATTTTGATAAATGTCGATGTTTTATGACCCTTTGAAACCGAAAAGGTAGTATTAGCAAGGCCGTTTGTATCTCGAACTGGAGCCGTAGCTATTTTACTGATCGGAATGAAACTTTATATCTACTGTAGGGTTTTAATAAGGTTCCTTTGAGGAGTTTTTGGAATTATTTAACTAAGCCTAAAAATAAAAAACTAATTTACTGAAGGTCAAACAAAAAAATCTATTTTCTCTAAAACCGCTCTAACGGTTTTGATTGAATTCTGTATTTAGGCACTGTTTTTAACACTAAAAACAAAATTGCAACTGTCATTTCCCCATCAAAATGACTTTGAGTGTACCTTACTTGGGCGGAATTTTCCAATTTTGATAGTATCTCCACAACTATTTGAGTTACGAAATAACATATCATTGTAAAGTTGTAATACTTTTAAAAATAAAAATATTTTATTTGAAATATATTTTTATAAAACCAACAGTTTCTGACCTATAAGCAAATATATTTTTTATTGAGGTCTTAGAAATGTGATACTGATTGTTATGCTCTTTGATGGACATATATGTTCCTCTTTTCTCAATTTTTCTGTAACAGTGTATATTATTTCATATATGCTCTTTGGTGAAGTGTTTCTGCAACAGTGTATATTATTTCGTTTCACAAATCTCCCTAATTTTTAGCAAATGTATCTAATTTAAGACAAAAGAGAAAGTCTGTGCGGCGCACCATGTAATTTACTCTATATAAAGGTGGAGGAGGGGAACATAAATATTTGTGGAAACATTTAATTTAAATAAATATACATATAAAAGATGAGTGGTCGCGTTTTAAGTCGATCAGGGCCAAAAATAAAAAGCTGCCGACCCCTCGCCTGGAGTTAAGGCGGGTGTGTGACACCCCTAGCCCTCTCTCCGACGCTCAGTAGGCCTACATCCGTTAAAGATTCGAACCTCAACCTTCCTATCACCTGCAATCCAATATATAGCGAGCCTAATGCTTTAGACCGTGTTACCATCGGTGCGGGTTGGATCGGTAACTTAGAGTAAATGTATCAGCATTTTTTTGGAGAGCGCTTAGGAAAAAAAACACCAGTGAAATTACACGTATAAAATCACCAAGCCGTGATTTTAACCTCGACCAAGAGCAATACTAATCTAACGCCTTACACCACCCGTACACCGTTGTGGGTTTCTCTTTACTTAAGTTGTTTGTTTTAAGTTGCTGAAAGAGATGCTTTCATTTAAGTGGGACCACACTCCGAATCAACCGTACCTGCTACACAACACGTGAAGACCGAAATTGGTCTCAACTGAGATTTGAACCAAAGTATCCCGGAGGCGGTCGGTTAGCGTACACTATCAGTTCGGCCTTCACTTTTGACTGATCAGTTTTTAATGATACCATAAACTGATTGTGTGTGGTAGGCCTACTTTTATCGTTCCATTTTGCATGAGCTGATCAGTCCGACTGAATAAATGAGGTAGAGTTTAATCGATTCATCGATTCGTCCGATTGACCTGAAATAAAATTCAAGTTTGTGTCTCGGCTCGATCAAATCTTTCAGTTGCTGTCTGTAGTTGTATGAACGTGAGGCTATCATTGTGGTTTGTTGAAATGTCCTCGTGGTATAATATTTTATTTTTAAATTGATTTACTTGTTTTGTGGTCGAGAGGCGTTATGGAAAGCCAAGTCTAACAAATTAGTGTTTAAAATAATATTCCTTTTTGTCGACCGTTTCTTCACCCATATTGTCCTTAATTTTTTCTTTACGTTTTTCTTTAGGATAGCTATAGCTAACGCTGCGTAGCACAACAATTCGGTCTCGTCCATTTGTGATGGGTGGTGGGGAACTGAATATATCAAGTGAATATAAAACCACAGTGAGAAGCTTAAAACTAACCCCAAAAAATAATTCACGATACTCATGTCGCTGTGTAAGGAAATACTTTTTTTTTTAAAAAAAGAGGGGCGTAACTCAAAACAATAGGTCTTTTGTTCCCGACAGAAGCCAAGTCAGCCCTGGTGTAAATAAATACAAGTTACACTGTCCTTTATGAGTCTTGTAAGCCGGACCGCAACATTTGTATTCATGTCAGCAGTTAAAAGTTACATCCTGTAAGAAGATCTTGTAGGAATATTAAATGTCCCCCCTTTCTAGATCTCTATGGGAATACCGCGATGAGCCTCCATTGTTTTTTGAACACATTTTGTTTCAGGCTCTGTTATTACTATTTCTTGTAAGCTGTGGTGTTGGTATTGGCTAGAAACTATCATAAAAAGAAAAGGAAGTAATTTATTTTTAAAAAAGAAGAAGAAACCACAGCACCATTCATTAGAAGATAGGCTAGAAGATTAATCATCCTATAACCCCTCTATTCGCCCATCACCTTATTTCCATTACTACCACTCTCCAGTATTTACCATAAGTATACCTTTCTTCTCCCACTCAACGTAAATGCGGATACTCTTCATTAAAATTCTACCTTACTCATCCCTAATCCATTGTGTACACACACACACACACACACGCGCGCGCGCGCGAGTTTTATTTAGAGCAGGGGCCAGCAACATACAGCACGCGTGCCAAGACTGGCACGCTGGACGATTTGAATAAAAATAATATAAAACCTTTATTTTTAACTAAAACCATTGATGTGAGTAATCTATCTATAATAATAAAAGGAAGTGTTTGTCTGTGTGTGTGTTTGTTTATGTGCGATGCCCAGCCAAATCTACGGCACGCAGAGCTCTGAAATTTTTAACATAGGTGGAAGGAAGGGGGTCCGAATGCACCTTGAAGCAGGATTTTAAAATTTTTAATTAGCTTTTTACTTAGGCTATTTTTAACAAATTTTTGAAGAAAATATTTTTAATTTGGTTTAGAATTACGTTTCAGTGATAACGTTTCTATTTGAAATCGGGCACCATTGGAGGTGAGGGGGGGCTTGTATAACTTTTATACCACAGTGAGTCACGGGCAACCGGGGGGGGGGAGGGGGGCTTATATAATTCTTATACCACAGTGGGCCACGGGCAACGCCGTGCGGGATTACTAGTAATTTTAATAACAACGTGTTTTATGTTTAAATGATTCAATTGTTTGGTTTCAAAAATTTAAAATAATGTCTTCAGAACTTAAATTTTGAAAACGCATATATAGCTTTTGTATTCATTCTGATTTATATTAATATACTAAATATTCGGAAACAATAGTTATTTAGTGTTTTTTCGATCTAGTAACATATTATTGCATTTACATTTTACAAGATCAAATTAAATTTGTTTTAATAGTTTTATTAGATAACTATCATAAAAATATAAAATATTAAGGTGAGCTTAGGTTGGTTGGCACGCAGAGCGACTTGGCAATATTACTTCTGCACAACATTACTAAAAGTTTGCCAGCCCCTGATTGAGAGGAACAAAATTGTTGCAAGTCATCAGTGATCTACATGCGATTTCTTTAAATTTTCAGTAACTCCCTTGTAAGGTTCAACTTTTGTTTTGAGTGCCCTCAGAAAAAATAGTTTTTTCACCCTTGGATTATTGGATTACATCCTTCCGTACAAGAAAACATTTGAATTATCAGGTTTAATTGAGGGATTTGGGGAAATAACACGCTATGTTAATAACAAAATAGTAGCTATCAGATATTAATATTCAAGACTTTAAAAATCCATAAATATTTATAAACCTAAATAAATTATTTTCTTGCCCTAATTATATTTATTAAAAAAATTTGTACTTTCAGAAATCAATACAAATAAGCTTTGCTGTTCTATACAGGAACACAAGTAAATATTAACTAAAGCTGTTACAGTAGTGTTATATCACATTATTACACCAAGCCCTTCATATGAATTAGCAGGTTTATGTTTTGAATGAGTACGTGTATTAGTGACTTGGTCCCCGAATCATATCACAACCAATCCAGGGCAGGAAGTTACTCGGGCCAGTGATTAAGAACTTTCTACTAATGTGAGTCTGAAGGTGAAATAGTTGGACAACAGGAAATGTCATAAGAACGTTTTGTGTAAACCATGCGCGCAAGAGGATAGATATATTCACAAGTCATGTTTTTTATTTTTTTATTTTTTCAGTTTCTGTAATGTTTTTACCTCTTTGTTAGGACATTACAAGAAGGAGAAACAATCGAGATAATAAATACCAGCTCCCATATGCCAAGGACGCGCTTCTGAAAAATAGGAAAAAATAACAGGTTGTAATTTTCATGTTGGGAAGTTATATTGCACCACCGAACATGTGTAACTTCTAGTGCCAGTAACTACGTCTAGTAGAAATATATGGGAACATCCAGGGGAATTTTTAATAACCGGGACAGTATTCATCTAGAGATTCTAAAACAATCTTTCCTAAGCTGTGGTACGTGTACCCCTAGGAATACGCAAAGGATTTCATTGGGTACGCGACGTAGCACGTTTTATTAATCATGACCCGCCTCGGTGGCGTAGTTAGCTAACGCGCTGGTTTTGTGTTGAGCTAGACTGCTGAGGACGGAGTGATTGAGGTTCGAATCTCAGTTGGGTGACCTGGGGGCTGGTTTTTCCTAAATGGTTTTCCACTCTTCCTCCACGCAAATGCGGGTTCACTCCTCTGTGTTCAACCTACCCGATTTCTTACCCATTAGCGTAAATAGTATTTAAGCGTATAATCCGAACGGGTAGTAAGACGCGGTGCTAAGTATTATTAATATTAGTATTATTAGTATTATTAATCATGGGGTATGTGACTGGCGAAAGTTTGGGGAATACCGATCAAGAGAGAGGCGGAGAACAATGGTCTTACGTTTGCCCTCGTCAGTGGTCATATCGTCTAAGGCTCCACTCTTGCAATAGACTTGATGGCCAGGGTGACGGTAAGGTCGGGGTTGAAACCTTGGCTGAGTAGTTTATCGTGAAATATTTCCCACTTGCCCTCCAAGAAAATACGGGTACATTTCCTTTACACTATACTTTACACTCAACCCTAAACCAATAGCGTAAATATGCGGATGACCTGGAGGGGTGGGCAATATGTGGAAGGGGACTGTATGTATGTGTGTGGTATCTATGTGTGTATATACATACCGCACACATGCAAACACACACAAATAAAATAAAGAGAGAGAAAGAGAAAGATTGAGAGTGTATGTATATAGACACCACAAACACACACACACATATATATATATATATAGAAACCACATACATAAATATATTTAAATAAAGAGCGAGAAAGATTGAGAGTATATACATATATATATATATATATATAAAGAGAAAGTTTGAGAGTATATATATATATATATACCACAGACATACATACACATATATATATATATAAACCACAGACATACATACACATGTATATAAATAAAGAGAGAGAAAGATGAGTGTGTATATATATATATATATAAATATATAAAGAGAGAGAAAGATTGGGAGTATATATATATATATATATAGGACTGTACGTGACTGGCAACAGAGTCAAACGTCTATATATATATATATATATAGTACTGTACTATATATACATATATGCATAAAGAGAAAGATTGAGAGTATATATATATATATATATAAACCACAGACATACATACACATGTATATAAATAAAGAGAGAGAAAGATGAGTATATATATATATATATATA
>CABFWB010002887.1:41722-87142 GCA_902151455.1 Timema bartmani
TATGATAGTATTCTGGTACGAAATAAAGCCTTACAGATTGGGATTCTTACTAAAATCAGGGTTTAGTAGATACCGTACTTCCTACAAGCCTATAACCTAAATTATCATTTGAACGTAAGACTTCTACACCAAGTATGTCCTTCAAACAAATATAATACAGTTTTTAGCTAACTTGTTTCATTATAGTTATCAAACTTTCAACAAAATATGGTTTCTGAAAGCAATATACAAGATATGAGCCAACTTTTTTTTTTAAACTGTAATATAATAATACTTTCTACAAGCCTATAATCTAAGTTATAGTTTGAATGTATGGCAACTACACAAAGTTTGTCATTAAAACAAATGTAATCAAGTTTTAAGATACTTTATTCATTATATTTATCTAACTTTCAATATAATATGATTTATGAAAGCAATATACAAGCTAATAACTAACTTTAAATGTTAGTGTAGTCTTGGCAGACTGTAAACAACATTGATTATAACTACAAATTTAAATATGTTAAAGATTGTATTCGTATTTGTACAGCATTACCTTTAAAACTGAACTGTATATCCTTTAATGCAAATATTTCTTCAGGAAATTGTAGTATAATACTTCACTATTTTCAAACACTAACACTTTTATTTATCAGAGACATGTTTTCGCATGAGAACATTGAAAGAAACCGTAAAATCTGTCCCCCCACAATGTAGCAGACGATAAACTTGAATGTCACGCTTTTGTCCTTGGCAATGTGTATGTGTATGTCCATCCAGTTATATTATAGAGAGATCACTGAGTATAGCACATGAGTTTACTATCGTGATTGGTGTATATTCGTACGTTTGATACTGTTAAAATCTTATTTTTTAGGTTGTTTTTAGCTATATTTATTGTTTCTAGATATAATTATGGTCACTCTATTACAAAATGATGTATTTATCACCAATTTACAGTAAGTTTAGTTTTATTTTACAAAATATTGGCGCTTGTTTGATCCTTCAAAGGAAGCGGTTTGTTTCTTTGTGTACAGTAGTAGAATGACGAGTGCAGCAGTGGAAGAGGAGGGCTGCTGTGTCAACATTCATAAGTAATATGTTTAAGCATAGTTTTTAGTCCCGGTTTTTTGAAGAGAAAAATAAAATAATTGAAAAAGGCAGACCCGCTCCATCTTCAAGCAAACTATGTAAAAATACTTTGACGTTTCAATATTCAATTCTATGAAAGTGTATAGGTGTGTTGGATTGGCGGATAATTATATAGCTGATCTTACTATTTACTAATGATAATGGCGTGTAGAATAAATCCGGATTCAAAGCTATTATAGAGCAGACCAAAGGTCATACTCATTTGCAGGCCACAATCTAAGAGAAAACTTCGGCAATCGTACATTGACCATTATTATTATTTTTGAGTTAGAACTACAATTATTGTTTATATATATATATATAATTTAATTATTGAATAATATTTCTAAGATCACCAATTATTTTGTCTTATTTCATGCATCGTTTCTGTCCCCCCCTTCCTTTATTTCCCACGATACTTTCAACTAAAAAAAAAGACCAGTGTGAGCTTCTAATTAAACTAGGGTTCATCAGACCCCACTTTATTGTAGTCTCATTGCTTTCCTTTGTCCAGAATTGACCACACGCCACTGATATGTGTTATGTGTTTGAACAAGAATAAAAGGGTTGTTTATTACTAAAACTAAGGGAATGGAGATGAGGAGGATGTGACTTACAGGGAATGCGCTTACAATGGCATAGAGAGAGGTTGGGAAAACTTAAGTGAAAATCAAGTGTGGAAAAATGCTAACCCAGTGTACTTGGCCGGAACTATAATTCCTACTTCTCTGTCAACAGTGACCAAGTACAATGCTAGTCTAGCGCCTTAGAATACTTGGCCACAGTTTTTCATTCCATCATTGTATTTAACATCATAGTTATTAGCGGCTCAATCTAAGGAGTAGGAAAGAGAAAGGAAGTCAAGAAGAAACGTTCCAGCATTAAAATTGAGAGTATATGCGAAAACCACAGTGATGAATCACATTTGGAAAACCACCCGAATTGCACCCGGCTGAGATTCTAACCTCGATCCAGTCTTGTGCTAGACTGACACTTTGGACCGTGTGATCACCGGTGTCGGCTACCTCTGCGGGTCACTGTTTTGAGAAAATTTGTTTTTCTCGTGTTGTTCTGGTATAGTCGTGATTCTAAGATGAACTGAACAAATACAAATGGGCTTTGTCTTGTGGCATCTTAATTGGTGGACAGCGAACACGCAAACGTCTTGTCCTTCAGCGGTGCGCTTTCTTTCTTTTAGGAGAAAGTTCCAGAAACCGGTGATCTTGTTTTTGTCGACAAATGCGGATTACCTGTGTTTCGACAAGGAACAATGTTTCGTTAAGATTAAAACAAGAGGAAGTACACATCAAAATCAGAAGACAACTGGTCTGAACAAATCGCATGGCCGATCCTCTCAGCTGTGTGTAAAGGGAAGCCGACTGCAGGTCAAGGAAAACCTGTTCCTTTCCCGGGCTGGGCCTAAAATATTTTGATATTTATGTTTTTGTTCATCCTGTCACCTAGATATATTTTTTTAAATTACTTTTTTAAGCTTTATTGTCAGTTTGTGAAGACAGTTTTTTGCGACTTATAATAATCCAAAGAAACACGGCATAGAGATATTCGTCGGTAAGAAACTTTGTACGCTCGATCAGCTACAGTAGCCCCATGGCTTCTTTGGTGATGACTGACAGCTCACAGCTGACAGATGACAGCTCTGAAAAGTTACTAGACCAAATTATGTATCCCTACGCCGAACCATATGATCTGCAAAACATGTGTTTAGCAACTGTCAGAAGTCAGCTATGAGCTGTCAGTCAGCACCAAAGAAGCCATGTAGCTACTGTAGCTATCAAATCTCAGCCCTCATTCAATTTTGACGTTTAATTAGACATTACACATTTGTTTGCAATAAGTTAGGGTGTTTATTGTCAGGTCTGCTGAGCTAAGTTAAATTAATGTCTACGATTTGTGCTAAAATGTGTTTAGATATTGCACATGTACATTGTATTACGATACTTTTTTTTATTATTATTTAAGGGACAACAAGACCCAGATTGTACAACTCATCCCTGTCGCTGGATCTGAGAGTGACATATTTGGTTGCTCTTTCTTGGTCAAGTCTACATTATATGATTTGATAAGTCCATTTCCGGTAAATTGAACTACGAGAAAAGGGCTTTACGAATTTCAACACACAATCATTCATTTTAAAGGCTAGGGGTTCAGGATGTCGGTAAAAATTTAAGCTTCCAGCAAATCCCCGATATTTCCTAGCGAATTTCCAGCTTTTTCTGGCTTGTGCAAAGTGGCTCGCTCATCTGTACAGTCATTTTTTGTTTACATTCATGGAAACCCTGATTTTTGTATGATAGTAGTTTACATCGGTGAATAAAATATTTCTCTTTGGTTAAAAATAATAACTCAATTCTTACCTGCTTCGGTGGCCGTATGGTCCATGGTGTCACTTTCGCAATAGACTAGACTGCCAATGATAGGGAGATCAGGGTTATAATCCCGAACGGATGTACTGAGGTTTTTCCTTAAATGGTTTTCAATTCCCCATCCATACAAATGCGGATACACTTCTTCTAAATTTAACCCTACTCGTCCATAGCTCACTAGCGTAATTAGTACATATGCGTATAGCCTGAACAGGTAGTAGGACGCGGTGCTAAAAATAAAAATAAATAATCTGTATTTGTGGTATTTAATATGCACTTTATGAACACCGGTTGTATCAGCACATCGCTTACAATCTAGAGTCTAGACTTTAGACTAATAGGCCTATTTGAGGTCTACTTGGTCAGAGAAGCAAGACCCAGGTCTTTGGTCAACGACCACCCATGATACGTTTCTGACCTTGCCGGAAATCAAACTCAGAACACCTATCTATGTAAATAGTCGAACTACAGATTAAGCTAGGGTTTCGGAAGTTGGATTTTTTTCGATCGCTATCTGATAGTAGAGTAATGATTATTATCAGTGAGAAAAAAGCGTTACCGAAGACCCTACCTGTAATTATATATATATTGTTCCTTTCCAATCACTTGTTTTGACGATGTGGGCGCGACGTTGCCCCTTCATGCGGTGGTAACATTTGGCCCTCCGGTGTTGCCGGATCGTGACCTGGTTTCGCCCTGTATGGCGATGGAATTCAGTAATGCGCTTTCTTTCATCATTTCGCCACCCAACCAGAGAGGCTTTACCCACTAGTTTGATGAAAGTAATAGCGCTTGGTTCGCGGTGTATGAATTGTTCAGGGGACTCGCGCTCTTCATGTGGTGAGGTGTAAGAGGGGTGAAACTAATACTCAGCTCGAGCGTCGCTTTTGATTAAATGCCTTAAAGGTGTAGAAAACGCGAGAAAAGGGACATGTTTTTGCAGTTTTTCCATCAAAACCTTTTAGTGGCCAAAAATAAATCAAACATTTCTCCACTAGAAAAACAAAGTTTAATTTTCTTCACGTGGTGAGAATATGTTAGGAATGTCCTGAAATTTTAATGACAACTTTTTCTCTCCGTTTAAAATGTTTCTCATCCAATCCCGCTATGCTCATGACCAAGGACCGAAAGTTGATAAAGTAGGTATCTTTTTTCTGTGAAGTCGAACGCAATGAAAACTTGTAAATAAACACATTTAATGACAACCTAATATTAAAAATATGACATGGATTTTACAGTTTATTTAGTTTAGTATCATTTTTGGGGGGAATTTTAGGGACATCTTGTCCTGTTTTTACTCTTACATTTTCTGTCATTTTGAGAATCATTACATAATAATCGTAAAACACGAGTATTTTTTTAATGCACCAATTTATTATTTCTATTTACTTGGGAGCATTCGTTTTTTAGTATAATTATTAGTAGACAAGAAACAATGAGCATAGTCTAATGTTTTCTGACAGAACAATAACTTAATAAGTAAGTTTTTTAAACGGTGTATTGGACATACAATTTATTATTTATTTCTTCCCTCGCAGTATTCTACAGCCATTACCATAAACGGAGAAGAATAATTGGATTTTAAGTGTATTATTTGATTTTTGAAGAGGATTTTTGGTATTTTGAGAATATAAAAACTAAGTGCATATTTTTGTTTCCAGGGGATTTTTTTAGAGAACTAATACACAATTTTATTAGAGCATTTTTGGGTTTTTAAGGGCATCAACTTTTGGGTCCTGCTCATGATAGATATTCAATAACTGTTGATATCATGTGAAGAACATTTAAGCTCTTTGTTTAAACCGGAGCAATATTTTATTTATTTTAACAAAAAAAAAGTTTTGCTTTAAAAACTGCAAAAACACTTCCCCTAGCTCGCGTTTCCTACACTCCCACCCTAATTAAAAAAAAAAGCCTGTGGGCAGGCTAGCAAAGACCTCAGTCTCTTCTTGTCTGGTCGACCTTTGACTGGTATGTCTGGGTTCGTATCTTGGCCGGGTTTTTTTCCTAGAAGTTTCCCACTCTCGTTCCACGTAAATACAGATGCACTTCCTCTAAATTATACCTTTTACATACTGTAAACATGCAGTAAATCCCGACGGGTGGTTAGAATGCGATACACTATAAACAACAACATAAAAAACAAACTTGTTGGTGATAGTTTACAATTAAAAAATATCCAATTACCTCTGGCGCAGATAATATATCAAAACTATTACCGGTACCTATTTCATTTCCCCAATTTTACGGTTTTCAACCAAAATTTTCTAAAATAAAAGAAAGTTTTTGGCTATAAATTGGTGTAATCAGTACATATGCGTCCAGCCCGAACGGATAGTAAGACACGGGGAAAAAACAAAACAAAATCAATACATTTAAACTCGCATTGTTGGACACGCGGAAAGCGGCGTCAGTCAAGTGTTCCGGTTTCTCATTTTAAAGTTCGCATCCTTGTGAAACATAAAAACGCCAACCACGAATAAAAAAAAAAGAATTTGCTAATAAAAAAACTGTTAGTTTTACAAAACCGCAAACGAACTAACATTTAAAAAAAAATTGTTTAAAAGGGGTCACTCAAAGTCGCGAGAAGGCCGAATCAGGAAGCGAAGAGGTTTGTACGCATGCGCGGTGTCACGTTGCGTGGCCGGGTGATCTTCAAGCCGAGATGACACTCGAGGAACTGGCCAGCTCAACATAACAGTGCATTCACATGTTTGCATGTGAGGCCTCTGGCGCGTATAGTGGGATCGGGGTGAGAAGAAGCGCTCAGATTCAGATAGGAAGGGACATTTTGTTTAAAAAGTTATATAATATACTCAAAACTACTTTCATATATTCATACGTTAAGTCAGCGGTTCTAAAACTGTGGGGCACAACCCCCGAAGGGAGGTAATTATTTGAGAAGGGATTTTTCAGACATTATAGGCCCAGTTTCATAGTTAGACTTAGTGCTCCTCAAGTGTGGCGCTATGTGTTTCATATGTGAAAGTGGCCCATTCCATTCGAGTTTATGTAGGTGTCAACCTGTATTTAGTATACCACCGCACTTGAGGAGTACTAAGTTTGACTATGAAACTGGGCTTATATTATTACTTTTAACTCGATCTAGCCTGGTAAGTTATCAGAAGAAAAAAAAAGTTGATTATGAAAGAGCAATCAGTTTAGTAAATATAACATTTCTATTAGACCTATATATATAATTTTTTTATTATCTTTAACGCTTACTAAAATATTCTTTGCAACTTTCGGACCGAGCGCACTCGTGGAGCAACTTCTCAGATGGTTTCCACGTCTTGCTACTCGGATAGTTATAAAGATGGCCGATCTTGTATTGAAGGGTATCGGAACTGTCACGTATATGTTAATAAAGGAACTAGAATTTCATAAAATATCGCTCGCATGAAGTTAAGAAGAAAACTTTTGACTCGTTAATGGGTTCTCAGGCGCGAAGAATTATGTGCATCTGCTAATTTTCTTCTTGAGGTTGAGGAAGAAGACAAAGACAGCTATAAAAACCATGTCAGATTAACCAGTGAACAATTTGAATATCTCTTACAACGAGTTACACCAAAAATAAAAAATGTGATACTGTCATGAGAGCCGCTTTACCTGCACGGTTGAAATTACTTCACGCTAATGTCTAGAACAGACACGTCCGGAATATTCGGACTATAGCTGAGCTTCGTGCGTCCTTGTTCTTGTAATCAGACAACATGTTCCATAACACCTATTCGCCTTAGGAAAGTTCCACAAATCGGACGGTTTCCCACTCAGTCCACCTTCTAGCGCGAGCTCCTTTCACCGTTCCGCCGCCATTTTTGGAATGCTACTCGTATCCAAGTTGACTCGAAAAGATGAGCACGGTCCGAGTCACTCGGCTCGGATGACTGCCGTCCAAGTGGGCTTGGATTACATGTTCACACGATACGAGTAGTGTCCGAATGAGCGAGCATCAGAGTGCGCTCGGTCCGAGCTTACTCGTAACGTGTTAACGCGGCTCAAGGACCGGCCACATGGAGCCGCACCGCATTTTTCCGGTGTAATGCTATCCATGTTTTTAAATGCAAGTGGCTACACGAGTCCGCATCGCACCGCACCGGCGTGGACGAATCGTCGAGAGAGCATTACTCCGCACTTTTGCGGTGCGGTACCTACCACCGTAAATAAAATGTTTGGGAGCTTCCGAACTTTGTTTTCATGCAAACCCCCCAAGCACTGAAGGGATGGGCGAAAAGGTGATTTTACGATATCTGTGATCACAGTGACCTTGATTTTAAAAGAGCAGTGATTTATACCAGTGATAATTCACAGTGATTGGCAGTCTCTGTGTCAGCACTTGAAAAACTAGGAATTTATTTCACAGCCGTTGCACGTGTGACGCTGTAGTCATTGTTTTCAACATTACGTACAAGATAAACAATATTATATACAACAACTTATTGAACAACAAACATTCTTCTTCTTAATTATTAGCTAAACTTTAAACTTTATTCTTAGTAATTAATAGCTAACTTAATTTTATGAAAATAGGTGAAAACCTATGCAAATAAAATTAAAAATACAAACTTATTTTGTAATAGAACTCAGTCTACAATTAATATAAAAATTGTTAGAAAATGCGGTGCGGGTCGGCTTCGTGTAGCCATACCTTTAATAAACCGGGCTCTCTCGTTCAGCATAAAATACATAAAGTATTTTTTTCTTTAGAACCGTATCTTACTACCCATTCGGGGTATACGCTTAAGTACTAATTACGCTAGCGGATCAGGAATTGGGAAGGTTGAATTTAGAAAAAGTTAACCCGCATTTGCTTGGAGGGTGGAAAACCATTTAGGGAAAACCACCACCAGTTCACCCGACTGAGATTCGAACCTCGATCTCCCCATCCTCGGCAGTCTAGCTCAACATGAAACTAGCGCGTTAGCTAACTACGCCACCGAGGCGGGTCAAAATGTATTAAAAAGAGGCCAAAGCCGAGCGCTTATTTATTAAATAGGCATAAACCAATAGAATAGGCAATTATAGGCATTATAAAATTAACATATTGAACCCGTAACAACAAGAAATGCATATACATATATGTTAACTTCCTACATTTTACGATCCAGGAAAAGAAAAGGCAAATAGGCAAAATCCGGTTCCTAATTATTACCCTTTAAAGAAACGGCTACTTTCTTAAAAAGTTTGACAATGCCGCTGTCATACACTTTACCTTGCGAAACAATAGCCGAGGAAGACATTCCTTTTAATTTTACATGACGAGATTCTTCGAGACTTGATAAATAAATAATGACATATTAGAGTCAACACCAAAAATGCGCATACCATGTGGTAGAATTGTCGTACATTTAGAAATAAAATGATCCGTATCTTTTAAGTAAATAGAGCCACCGCAATTAAAAGAAAGAGCGGTATCTTTTTGAAGGTTTAATATCATTGAATCAAGCGTCCTTGTAACTCTGGTTTCGATGTAAATACTTTTTAAAGTAGCGACATGAAGCTTTCGATTGTTCCCCCCACCTGCTTATTTAAGGGTTATTTTTAATTTAATTCAATGGAGGTATTTAAAGTGCACTTTCTGTACCGACTGATTATATCAACACACGAGAATTTCTATGAGCAAACGCGAAAGGTTCTACCAATTTTGCTGGGAAAGAAATTTTCACATACCTTCCAGGGTGCTTTTACATCTTACACTCGACATGCGACCGACGGTTTACTTACCCTCCGAAGGCAGTAGTGCTACGGATTTTTATCGCTCAAGAAAAATCCATTGACCCCGGCCGGATTTGAATCCATGAACATCGGGTCCTGAGGCGAAGTGGAAAACCAATTTGGAAAAACCACCATCAGTACCCCCGACTCAGATTCGAACCTCGATCTCCCCATCATCGGCAGTCTAGTCTACTACAATAGGAGCGCATTAGTCCACGCGGCTACCGGAGCGGGTTCCTAAATTATTTCCCACTCTCCTTCCACGCAAATGCGGGCAGATTACCTCTAAAATACTTCCTTCCTCATCCCAACCCCATTAAAATAAATATTACGTATGCGTATAACCTGAACGGCTAGTAAGACGAACTAATAACAAGAATAAATAAAATAACGCGCGATTTCTGGACGTCTGCAATGAATCTTATAGCTCTAGTAGACGGCCCCCTTAAGGAGGGGATCTAGGGAACGCAGTTTCTTAATCAAAACATTTTGTTGGTCTAAATAAATCAAATTTTCCTTTATTACAAACATAGAATTTAATTTTCTTCACGTGGTGATATCAACAGTTGTTGAATATCTGTCAAGGGTGTCCTGGAATTTAATTACAACTTTTTCTCTTCATTTAAAAATCTTGTCATCTAATGCCGATATGCTCATGACAGATACTCAACAACTGTTGCTTTCAATATGTGAAGCAAATTAAACTCTATGTTTCTACTGGAGAAATATTTTATTTATTTTGGCCACAATAGTTTTGCTATATAAAACCTGAAAAAACACTGCCCTTAACTCGCGTTTCCTCTGTCCTCACCGTAATACAATTAGTCACGCTAAAGTTAAGTTTGTCATCAAATCCATCGGGTGTTTTGAAGGTCGACACAGGCTCTCCCAGAAGCTTCCAAAAAATTTTGATGAGGTCTCCTAAGCGTGTGAAGAATGCTCGATAGAATTAAGAGGAAGGGGAGGTGGTAGGGAGGTAGGGACTATGATATCTGCAGGGAGACAGATGGAGGGGCAAAGCACGAAGGCAGGCAGTTTGACGGCCTTCGCTACGAGTCCTTGTTTTACAGGTCAACGACTCGCCATCACCTCTCGGTAGACTCGCTGGCTCGGCCGGCCATTCACGACTCACCGTCACTCTGTACTGTTTTAGTACCAGGAGACAGAACCGAAGCGAGGGGTGGGGGGTTGTTTTGAGGATTCAACTCCTCCCTCTATTTATATGTATTCATATGAAATATTTTACGTGCACTTTCTGAACCAGTGATGATATAAGCCTACAAGAATGTCTATGAATGAGAGCGGAAGGGCTTATCAATTTTACCCGGAAAGCTATTTAACATACCTTCCAGGATTATTTAACGTGCCACAATCGGCAATGGGATAGACTGTTTTACTTGCCCTCCGAAGGAACTTGTGCTAAGGATTTTTAGTAAAATAGTTCCGGCTCTAGTCACGGTAACAGACAAAAGGAATAGCAAAAAATACTTTTTCACGTTCAAGAGGGTAACTAAACATCGACACCCATAAAAATCTCCAGTTTGATTTTTTTTTTACGATCATAATACTTTCTCTCACTGAGGGATGCAAGAAAGTAGAATTATTTCATAAGTATAAACATTTATTATGTAGGTATTATTAGAAATTGATAAAAATGACCAAGTGTTTTCTAGTAGTTTAAAAAAAATTGCGATCGTTGTTTTACCATCCCTCGCATTGATCATTCTTTCTAATCTCTTCTTGAATGTACGTTTCATTGGCTTCTTCAAATCCAGGACGTTGTGTTACAAGGATTTTCCGATTTTACATGTCACTTCCTTCTGATTTCACTCAGATCGTTGCAATGGAAAAGGAATTATACGGAACGTCTGGACCATCGAAACTTGACGGTACCACTATCATTATTATTATTATTATTAGCAACGCGTCTTACTACCCGTTCGGGTTATACGCACTTACGCTAATGTGCAATGGTAGGGTGATTGTGAGATGAAATGGAGGACCTACAGTTTAACGTGGAATCCGAACCACGGTAGAGGCCTGGCATTCCACACATTCACAAGTTGTGATTAATACACGTCTTGTCAGAGGTGAAGGAAGGGTTTGGGTACCACTATCACCTGACCCGTATTTAGGTGTTCGCACGGTCTATTTAAACTTTAGACTATTATACAACAGATTGGATTTGATCTTAAAGAGAAGATTGGAATTTTTGCTCCAGCCGGGTGTCATGAGAGTTCTTTTTCAAAATGATTTTTAAACATTACTCAATGCAAGTGCGGATATTTTATTTTAAATTCTACCTTTCTCCACCCTAGCTCATTATTGTAGTTAAATATGGTCAGCCCTGACGGGTAGTAAGACGCTGTGCATCCGCTTCGGTGGCCGCATGGTTTAAACTCTTAAGGTGTCAAGTCACTCTCGCAATATAATATACTGCCGATTACGGGGTTCGAATCTCGATCGGAAGTAATAAAGGTGCTTTTCCCTAAATGGTTTTCCACTCTCTCTCTCTTTCTCTCTCTCTATCTATTTCCCTCTCCCTCTCCCCACATATGAGGGTATATTTCCTCATCTCTAACACATTATCGTAATTAGTATATAAGCGTATAGCTTCTTACCGGGCGGCGCTAAAAAAAAAGTACGTTTCACGATTAAATTATACGATTCCCTCGCCCCCTAATGGATTTTCATTGTTCCATAACATTTCCCAAACTGAACAAGTCTCTATAACCAATAAAACCACGAATCAAAAACTCATCCCCCTGTTCCTATCACGTACTACTGTACAGATCGTTGACACGGACCCTTTGAACAAGCCAGGGATTCCCAGAAAGAACACGGGGTACCGACCAC
Organism: Timema bartmani; assembly: GCA_902151455.1. Classification (NCBI taxonomy): domain Eukaryota; kingdom Metazoa; phylum Arthropoda; class Insecta; order Phasmatodea; family Timematidae; genus Timema; species Timema bartmani. The sequence continues at coordinate 53,791 of CABFWB010002887.1, forward strand.
TAGCTGGAAGAATCCTGACATTGTACGGGCCATCAAGTTGTGGCACGAGAAGACAGTAAATAACAAAGAGATAGATCGCCGAGATTGCGACAGAAAAAACAGCTTCCAGTTGGCCGCGCAAACACGAGTTGTAAAAGTTGCTAAAGACCCTGGAGCACGTGCTTCACGTCAAGAGCATGAGTGCAGTTTTTGAGATCCTCGGCGGGGGGATTCGTGGTGAGCTGGCGTCATATAAATACCGCAAAATGGAATGAGAAGCTTATATTGTGGATTCCTTCTGGTCCATGAGATCCCAAACTTCTCCGGCAAGGCTCAACATTTTTACAAAAATTTAGTAGAGAGAATTTGATGAGCTACGAACATGATTCAATACATAGTGTGCATCTAGTAGGAAAGAAGAACCTTTTAGGAAATAAAAACTTCTTTTTACTACCAGTCATAACATTTCACATATTCGCAATGTTATTTATTTTTTAACACAGCGTTTTACTATCCGTTCGGGTTGTACGCCTAGATGTTCTAATTCCGCTAGTGTGGAAGGTTGAATTTTAAAAGTAAGTGTACTTGCACTTGCATGGAGGGAGAGTGGAAAACCATTTAGGAAACCCCCCACCCCCAGTTCACCCGAGCGAGATTCTAACCTCTCCGGCAGTCTAGCTCAACAATAAACTAGCGCGTTAGCTAACTACGCCACCGAGGCGGGTAGCTGAACAAGGAATGAGCGGTATATCCCTGGCCCACCTCAATACACTCCACTCCACATACCACAGAGCGTGTACGCACAGCTCTGCTACATAGCTCGTACCTCGGTTCAACGACTGGAGGCTGGAACAATAAATCATGTCACGAACTGTGGGAGGGTTCAGAATATGTAATAATACGAGAGACCCTCGTGGCAGCTAAGGAGTGCGTTTGGATTGCCGCGCGTAATGCAATCATAGGGCGTGTCATTTTGGGGTATTGAAAATTAGTTTTTGTAAATGTCTTGGTGAGTGGTTTTAAAAATATCAAATCTGCTATTATTGTTTATTGATTGGACAACATTTAGCTTTGTAAATCTACGTTTGATTAAAAAGTACATTACACTCATAATACTCGCTAGGCGATGTCCAAAACTCAACGAATATTAAAACAAACCTAAAGGTTATAGGAGTCACTTTTTTATTTTAACATAACCTTGTAATCATAAAAAAAAAAGTGAGAAAGTAGTTACATCAGTTTAAAAAATATTTAAACAACAAGTTTGATCCAGTCTTGCTTTGATTCGTTCTTGGACATGCTTCTTGGCCGCTGATATAACCCTCATGTCTCTCATGTGTGTGCATACAGCCTGCCCGCTGCCTCTGTGACTTGTTCCACACACCTCTCTACAGAGTGGCCATGACAGGGCCACTGTGGAACTTGCATGGGCTCATCAATGAACTTCTTTACTTCCACTGTTGGTAGTTTCCATGTCAAAGGCGAAATTAACCTAATTTGTAATTTGTCAAGCTGCCATACAAGGCTCGTCCTTTTTTCTTCTTCCCCCCCCGCACCACGTCTTGCTTATGTACTAATTGTGCTATGGGTGTGGAAGGTTGAATTTGCGCATTTGCGTGGAGAGAGTGATAAACCATTTAGGAAACACCACCCTACCAGGATTGAACCACGATCTCCTCTCGTCATCGGCAGTTTAATCTATTGCGAGAGTATCACCTTAGACCATGCGGCCACCTAAGCGGGTGCTCTTCCTGCTAAAATTGGGACTGAACATCGCATACAGTGTGACCATCAACTTCATTTTAGCGTAGAGGTGTAATACCTCTCTCTTATCGCATTGCATTGTTTTCAACCATGAATATCATAAAATAAAAAATATATATCTACTTGTTGATGCCCAGTTTGAAGATTGTCTACGAGCAGGAATATCATCGTACTTTCCCGTCTATGAGAAAGTACCGATGAGATGCAGTTCCACGGATCGCACTGACTTTAAAGCATGTGTCATCCATTTGAGTGATGATTGGCCCTAATCAAATATGTTATATGTAACTTTTCAGATACATCGGATGAAAACTACTAATGATTTTATAACTTCTTAATTTTTCCTCCTCCCTAAAATTTGGGGTGGATAGAAAGGACAACTTCCAAATGGTTATTGTCAAAGAGTAGGCCTTTTGGTCAAATAATTAAAGTATAAAAATAACCGTTTGGATGTTGTCCTTTCTATCCACCGTAGATTTTATGGAGGAAGAACGATTAAGAAGTTAAAAAAACATAAGCAGTTTTCATCCGATGTATCTAAAAAGTTAAACATGTTTCACTCAAATGGATAATGTTAATTCAGGTGTAAGCTCAGTGTGATTCGTGGCACTGCATTTCATTAGCCAATTTCTAATAGCTGAAAGAGTAGGTCTATTTGTCATATGATTAAATTCATAGCTTTTAAAAGTAAAATTACTTTTTGTATTTATTTATTCTATGGCATTATGAACTCGAAAGTTCATTGCCGCACTTAAAAAGTATGCCACCTATCCCTAACTTGAGCTAACTCTATCCAGTCCGCCTCATCACACCATATCCATAGCTTGAGTTGGTTCTATACAGTCCACCTCATTACACCCTATCTCTAACTTGAGTTAGTTCTATCCAGTCCACCTCATTACACCTTTCCCTCTCTTGAGCTAGTTATATCCATTCCACTCCATTACACCCTATCCTTATCTTGAGGTAGTTCTATTCATTCCCCCTCATTACACCTTATCTAGCTAGTTCTATACAGTCCACCTCATTAAACCCTATCCCTATCTTGAGCTAGTTCTATCCAGTCCATCTCATTACATCCTATCTCTTTCAGGTCCCTTCTAATGGCTAATGCTATCTTCCCATCATCGTCTAGGTCTTCCCATTGGGTTTGCCAGTCATTGAACACTTAACAAGGTTCTAGATTCTTCCATTAGCACTGCCTGTCCACCGTAATCTACGAGACTGGATTATCCTAACATGTCTTATGATTAGTACAAGGTATCTAACTCATCCCTATGTAACCTCCTTTTCTCACCAGTAGTAGCCTCATTCCTTTTTGAACTTTATTGAAAAACATGCTGTTTTTGTATGATTCTATGTCCAAATAAAAATGTCGATTGACAAATAATCATCGGGGCCCACCACACAACCTTATGATGTCTTGAATGTGGCCCTGGTCGCAAAAAGGGACCCTTCATGTAAGCAACAAAATTTATAATATTTCTTTACAAGAATCCTTTTTTCTTTATGTTTATTGGAGCATGTCTATGCCACAAACTGTAGTGTGGTTTCCTTGAAGCGCACGTGTGCCGCGAGGATGAGGTGTGACGTGTGAGGTCACGTCATGTCACGTGTAACGAGAGTGAGTGGTTGTGACTGCAGGGATGGCGTCACGTTTCTTCAGGCAAGCCGTATTCGTATGCATCGGACTATAAAGCAGAGTTTTAAAAACACAGTTTAATCATATTCGTTATTTTAGTCTTGAGCCTTTAGTTTCAGTATAGAGGACCCTCGGTCGATTCCGGGTGGTGCTGACAAACATATTTACTATATTTCTATAAATATATTAAAAGGTAGCTTTATTTTAACTATTGAATTCAACTCAAAGGTTATTAACGAGCAATTCAACGGCAATTTAGTTTATAAAGCGAGTTTTTAGCCTTCGAGTTTAGACCATGTGACCACTGTTACGTGTATGATGGTAAATTCAAATTTTCTTATAAAAGGCCTTATCTAACAGCTAAAAAGGTTACTAGTTCTAATTTAACATAATCCATACGTTAAGTCACGTGATCAATTGCTGTCACTTTTGATAGATATTATCAATACACTTTTAAAATAAAACTAATAAAGTATTATTATATGTTTTGGCCGCAAAAATAGTTTTGTATTTTCTAAGAGGCATTTCCTGTGAAAAGTGAAACATGTTTGGGTGATCTTTATATACATACACACAAATATTTTCATTTGTTCTTTTATATTTTTTATTATTTAGCTCCGCGTCTTACTACCCGTTCGGTTTATACACTTAAGTACTAATTGCGCTAATGGATTAGAAATTGGGGAAGGGTGAATTTAGAGGAAGTGAACCCGAATTTGCTGGAAAGGAGAGTGGAAAACCATTTAGGAAAAACCACCCCCATTTCACCCGACTGAGATTCGAACCTCGATCTCCCCGTACTCGGCAGTCTGGCTCAACACGACTAGCGCGTTAGGGATAGTCCATAAACCACGTAACGCTTTTTTCTTACCTTTTTAGCCCCCCTCCCCCATGTAGATATTTAGCCTAGCCCCCACCCCCTTTTTTGTTACGTAACTTTTCTCACCAAGAATGAATGCCATTTTTTTATAGGGAAATTTTGTGATACTAAAGGAGGGATTCAGATTTAATACTTCTTAAAATCCATTTTAAATCCTAATTATAAATTATTTTAGAGAGTATTATTATTTATAATATTGTGCACTTTTTTTTGATATTATCATATCCAAACAATTCTAGGCATACAACTTTTCTAAATTATATTTTGGATTAATATACAATTTTACTTTGGTTAACTTTTCAATAACTAGACTCATGTTTAGTTCCAACATCAATCCTGAATCCTGGCTTCACTCTTTAAAAAGACTAGATGGCCAATGAAGTGGAGATCAGGGTTCGAATACCTATCGGGTGTACTCAGAATGGATTTTCCTAAATTGTTTTATATTCTCTCTCCACGTTAATGAGAGTAGATTATCTCTAAAATTCTACCTTCCTCATTTCTACTCCATTAGATAGATATAGTAAAAAAATAACTAGATTAACTACAATATGACTGTACCACCCTACAAAATGTATATTAAAAAGGTAGTATTTTAAAGAAAATCTACCAGCGTTTGCATAAAAGGAGAGCGGGAAACCATTTAGGAGAAGCAACCCTAAGTAGATCTGATTGGTAATCGAATCCCATCTCCCCAACATCGGCCGTCTAGTCTACTGAGAGAATGACAATTTAGACAATGCGGCCATCGTAGCGGGTGTATAATAGTTGCATTTATATACATACACACTCATTTATCAGAAGGGAAGAGGTATAAGCTTTAATTCACCTACCTTTTGAAAATAATTAATGATATTTGAAGCTTTACTTTTCATTACATGCTGCTGCTACGAAGAAATAACACTATTGATGGACTCCTCAAACTTGCCTTGAGATAAATTCTGTACTTTTGCTTCTTTCCATTTCACTACATCTTTTTGAGACTCTTCCACTGTTTTTTTTTTCTGGATTTCGCTTTTTATACGCAAGCAATGAACATGTCTCCTCTTTTTGAAGAAATTATTTTCGTTTTTGTACAAACACAAACGATTATTCACGGCCTATGTAAAAGAATGTGCAGTAGGAAACTAAATTATACTCAAACTCAAATATACTTATAAATTAAGGTCACTTCGACTGATAGCTGTTATTCAACTAAAAGCACGTGAGGGGGTTAGTGGATTGTACAAGTTTAAACAAGTGTGGTGAGTATAAACCTGTCACTGTCATGCGCATGAAAATTTGTGTTTTAGAATGTGCTTCGGCTTTTGTAGTCTTGGGCAGACAGTAATACCTAAGCGCATTCGAAATATTAATAGACAAAAAGTAAGTACTAAGCTTGTATTTTCAACGCCACAGATATTCGGAAGTTATCTATAAGTGTGTTTATCAAAGCTGAACACATGAACAATAATATTATTTTTGAACATTAGAATTTGAGTATAAGATCTGTGTTAGTAACACTTTGATGTACCCCACCCTCCCCCCCATGTAACAGCATGTAGACATTAAGGCCCGTTGACACGATATTAGTTGGCTAATGCAAGTCCACTAATTTGGCTGCGCGCGCACAACTTGCAGCGTGTAAACAGACGAGCAAGCTACTAACATGCAAGTCCACTTGCAACTGAAAAAGTTGGTCACCTTCCAACTTTACTAATGCAAGTAGACAATTCAAAATGGCGGCAACTAAAATATTGTTGTGTGGGAGACACTTATTTGTGGAATGTTATGAAAATAATGAGTTTTTGTGGAATTTTAAGCACCGGATTTACTATAAAGATAAGAATGCGAGGGATATTGCACTAGAGGATTTTGTAAAGTGATATCAGGCGTGCATATTCTCAAGTGTCCAAAATAAAATGTTATGTAAATATTGCAAGAGTGCCTTGTGAGCGATATTATTTAATATCAGTTAACAAATGTTATAAATAATGTTATCAAACCATTATTTCCTACCAATCAACGTGGCATGTGTAATTTTTTTTACATACAATCTCAAAATATAATAAAACATTGTAGTACCGTGATTAGTTCCGGCAACATAATATTCGTGTTATCGGCAAGTAAGGTATGATTGGCCGGCGAATTTCACGCGAAATCACCGGCACGCTTTCCAATCTCCGTATTTGACACTTTAACCAATCTTTATAAGTTTTAATTATTAATGTTCAGCCCATACATTTCAAACATTTTGTAGTAATACTTTGGCAACTTGAGTAGATTCACAACATTATATTATTGTCTCATAGCAAACCAGATAGTTTATATCTAAACCAATCTACAAATTAATTTATTATTATTTTTAAGGAATATTTTAGGCCTAGCTAGCTAGCATTTAACAAGATATTTTGTTATTAGTATACCAACATTTAAAACAGGGTTGAAAAAACCGGGGTTAGGCCTATTTATAAAAAATGTTCAACCTAGTTTGGTTTTATTGGGATTTATTGACTTTGAGTTTAATTTTATTGATCATGTATGCTAAGTGAGTTATAACAAATCAAGCAAAATAATAAAATAATTATTTGGGATCAACTGAAACATATTTTAATGTATTAAGGAATTAAGAAATATTAGACATACTAATCACAAACGTTTTTATGTTATCTATATAAAACAATTTTTTAATAGGTCAACTAGTTATGATACATTGCGTTTACTGAAAAATTGTAATTTATTTGGCCGCCCATTCTTATTCTAAATTCACTCTTCCTAGCTCCTAACACATAAGCGTAATTATTAGTATATGTGTATTAATAACCCGAACGAGAAATCAGAAGCAGTGATGAAAAAAAAGGCTCTAATAGAGAAATCAGTTCGCACTACTTCATTTTCAGCCATGTTTTTAGAAGCGATACTAATACAAGTGAAAAATGCGTGTCAACACAACTAACATGTTAGTAAGCTAATACTAGTAAACTTGCATTAGTCCACTAACACCGTGTCAACGGGCTTTTAGAGCTACCCCCCTCCCCCCAAAGCGTTACATGGTTTATGGACGACCCCTTAGCCAACTAAGTCACCAAGGCGGGTGTTCTTTTATAGGCGGTATAAATCTAAAAAATGTAGCCAGCTAGTACTAGAAGTGACTAAAGTTTTATGAAAACAGTTTTTCATAAAGGCTCAGCAAGTGATAGATAGAGCATACTATTCATAAGTGTTTAAAACAACCATAGAAAGGAAAGAAAATAATTAATAGGGACAGTCTCGGTTTTGAATTCGACTTGTGATGTAACCATTCACCTCTGCATTACCCTGAAGTCCGTAAAAGGTGCTTGTTTGATACGAATTCCTGAGAACAATCACCTTGTAGAAATAATGCAGGCGAAGTTGTAAGCAACACGGGCCGCTGGTTGCGAACAAAGCATTGCGCAACTGCTAACTGCTGCCCCTCCCTCCCCCTAACTCTAAATACCCCCCTTCCCGCGGAAACCCCGTGTTCCAAATATGAATTGGTTTGTGCCGCTCACGACCTTGAGAGAACAGCGGGTTGTCCATTTTTACAATTCGTGAACTCGATACACCTGATATCATCATCGCTGAGACAAATGCAGCTCTAATGGAGAAAAGCTTTATATTCACGATCTCTCAGTTAACTGTTGCCAAATCTCCTCGCTTTTACTAAAGTCAGAAGGTGATGTGCTTGGGTAAGAAAGAGCTACTGGCAACATCGACAAAACAGCGGTGCGAAACTTCTTACACATAAGAGAAGATTTACCACACGAAAACAAGAAAATGACAACGCTGTTTACCAATAGGAGGTATGCTCAAAGATGATATCCAGTGCAGTTAATAATTGTTACGTTTGTGTAATGATAGTGGTAAAGAGACGCCTTCTCGCGACTATATATTATACAGTCCAATTTTCGTAGTAAGGGCTAGAAAAGCTTATACATGTACTTTCACGTATTCATACGTCAAGTTATGTGATTTTTGGATGTAGCTTTTGATGGCTATTATCAATACCGACCTATAAATAATAAAATAATGTTGTAATAGTTTTTTTTATTTTGATTTTGGTCACCGCGTCTTACTAATCGTTCGGGTTATACGCATATGAATTATACTAATGTGTTAGGGATGAGGAAGATTCAATTCGGATAAGTGTACCCGCGTTTGCGTGGGGAAAGAGTGAAAAACCCTTTAAAACTATAGTGGTGTTGACTTTTTGAAGAATTTGGTTGCCCAATTTGACCAAATTAATGTTTGTAGAAAACTTTTATGCTACATTTGCTGTATTTCATAAATAATAAGCTTAACTAACATTCCTTCTGTGGGTATTTACCTCGAAATAAATTTAGAGATGACAGTAGGAAGGACAGTGTTACAAAAGTTACTAAGGATCGTGTGTGAGTGTGTGTATGTATTTATATATATATACACGTCATGTCTTGTGATCTTTTGACAGACAGTTTCAATACCAATACAATAATATTAGTAAAATAGTACAAATTAATTATAAATGTTGACTAGTAATAATAATAATAATAAAAAAGTTTTATATTTAATAGGTCACGTTTTTATGGTAGGTATTAAAATCGTGTCAGAAAACGGTGACATGTTTTCGACGTCGTATAAAGAAATCACTGTTATATTGGTAAAAGAGTGTTCAATATTTCCATAGAGGAAAATAGGTTTAAGCTACGGTATGAGTTTCATAAACAAAGTTAATGCAGAACTTTAATGCGCGTGTAGAACATGTAAAATCGATATAAATAGGATTTGAAAATATATATATATATATATATTTTTTTCATGTTTTATTCAGGTTAAAACTCAACAAACATCATCATTTATTATTTTTGAACATTAATTTTCAAATATAAAGTACAGTTTGAGGCCGAAATATTAGACGACTAATAACTTGAAAATTAACACTTTAATTGAAATGAAATATTCACTAGCTAATATAAAAGCAAAACATTTACAAGACTTTTTCACTTTGTTAAGATAATGTAACTCAGGTGAGCTCCCCCAGACGTCAGGCAAAAACCTCAGCCCGTTGTCCATCACTTCCCTTAGCATAGGTCATCTTAATGGTTTTCGCCCCATCCTGTATATTAATTAAGCTTATGAGTACTCTAAAATTCGAATTTGAGTCTAGTTTTAGCATACAAACTCGACTCAATTCCATTTTCAAAACTCGGAAAATTCGAGTACTAGAAAATTGACTTTAATTAATTAGTAATTAAATAATTAGTCTACCCCAATTAAAGTCAACACAACGCGTGAAGAGAGGCCACGCCTTTTAGTGCAGATACGCCGAGAGCCCAGGCAAGAATCTAGACGCGAAGCACACAAAAAAGAGAGTAGGCTTATATGTTAGAATAATATACCGCTTCGCTGTTGGTGGGCGATGCGGTGTAATTAAACAACTTGATTTATGACGGGCTTAAAAGTTTTGTGTTATATTTTGGTGTTTAAAAAGACACCTAACATTGTTGGCTAGCACAGTTAGACTAAACATTCAACCAAAAACACCAAGAATTTATTGATCTATAAACAGATCATTACCGAAAGAACCTTTTAGAGTATTTACAAAAATAAATGCAGAGAAGCCAATATCAGAAAAGATTCACAATATATTGTAAATTAATATATATATTTATTTTTTTCGCCCCGCGTCTTACTACCCGTTCGAGTTATATGCTTATGTACTAATTACGCTAATGGTTTTAAGGATTAGGAAGGTTATACTTATAGGAAGTGTACTCGCATTTGCGTAGAGAGAGAGTGTAAAACAATTTAGTAAAAACCACCCTCAGTGCACCCGACCGAGATTCGAACCTTGATCTCCCCGTCATCGGTAGTCTAGTCTACTGCGAAAGTAGCGTGTTGTACCACGCGGCCACCGAAGCGTATGATATTGTATTATTATTATTAGTAGTAGTAGTAGTAGTAGTATTAGTATTATTACTATCATCTCAATGGCGTTAGCGTTAAATCCATACAGAACAAGCGGCCGCCGTTTGTTTGCAAATAGTATTAGTGCCGGCTTCCACGGATATAGGGTGTCATGTGGTCAACACAGCAAACCCTTCAGCGGTTAATATCAGTTTTCTAGAGCAGAACAACTACTTTTTCATTTGTCCTCACGAGGATGAGTTTGACCCCGTTCCAGACCCATTGATTCACAGACAAATCTGAAAGCGCCAGATATCGAACCGGGACATCTGGATCTGTAGCCAGGAGCTCTAACCATTAGACCACAGAGGTGATCACCTATAAAATAGCATCAACAGAAAGATAAAATAATTTTAAAGTAGACCTCAAAAAAACATCTTTGTGTTCTTTAAAAGGTGCTTCAAAAAATGTCCATTCGTTAGAAAGTCAAGGTCTAAAAAGCAGGTAGAACCCGTAATAAATAATAAAATTTATTATTTATTACGAGTTCTCCCTGCTTAATGTCTTTGTAGGCACCACCCAGGAACCGAACTAGGGTCCCTAAGACTTGTGATCGACAACTTTTATGGTGGGAGTGTGGGGGACGCGAGAAAAGGTGTTTTTGGCAGTTTTTTTAGTAGCAAAACTTTTTTTTTCCAAAATAAATCAAATATTGCTCCAGTAGGAACAGAGTTTAATTTTATTCACATGATAACATCGATAGTTGTTGACTATCTGTCATGATCATAGCGGCTTTTGATGATAAACTTTTTAAATGAAGAGAAAAAGTTGTCATTAAATTTTAGGACACTTTATTTAGCCACGGGAACAGGTACAAATTTTAGCATGAGTGTTTTGGTTATTAGCAACTTATTCTAATTTACGATGAACATTAAAATCATACTTTAGTCCGAAAATTCCAGCCAGTCTCACAATAATCAATTTATCTGTCTCGCAGAAAATCTTGACTCGACAACCTTTTTTATCAGAAGGAAAACACGTAATCGAATACGCTAAGGGTCAAACTAAACATTCGTGCTAGTAACGACTTGCAGAGTCTTAAATAAGCTGACCTAAGGGAACAAGGGAGAAGGCAGTGAGCTTTTAATAAACGACACCAACATTCGTCTGAAAAAGGATAGGAAAATAAATCAAATCAGGGGAGTCACAAAATCTCAAAAAGAAAATGTCCTAACTTTTCCGTGATTAAAAATTCAAATTTCTTCTGACTAAAATCCATATTCGGATTTATAAAGATTTAAAAAAAAAATCCACTCAATGTGTTATAAAGTGTTTTTTTATTTATTAAAAGTAAATTTACATTGATTTTTTTTTCTAACATAGTTTGAATTTGATGCCTTTAGTTACGATCGATTAAGAAATTTCCTGATTTTACTGGTAGTTTCAAATTCTCTAATTTTTCCGTAAATAGCGTAACTGTGGCCACTTTGAAAATGTATCCGATTAGGATTACAGCTCACCCGTCAAAGTGAGGAGCTAACCTACCTCTTACCTATCACCCTAGACCAATGATGCCAGAGAACCTGGAATGGCTCATTTTGAGATTTACCTCCCCCTTAGTGGAGGCGCTATCTTACATTGAGCATGCATTTCAAATGTGACAAAATATGACTTCTATTTCATGTTCTGGGGACCCAGTTGAGTATGAAAAGTGATGTTGTCAATTCCGGGGGTGGTCGATAACCCGTGGGGGAGGGGGTGAATAGAGCGCTTGGGGTGGAATTTTGTTCCCACTATAACTTCCGGTTTATTCATCCATCGTATCAAGATAAAAAAAATATAATGGTTTCTATTACGTAAGGTGCTAGTGTTGGTAACTTAAGTTACCCTGTATTTTACTAATACCAACACTTAAACAATGAAGGGGCCTTAATCTATATAATAATAATGTGTTATTTAAATAAGTATTGTTTTATGCCTGAACAAATTAAAATTCAATACACAAAATAACTTTCAGTTAAATTATTTAAATTAAGAGTTAAATGTTAAATAGTTGTTAGTCCTCAAAAGAATGTTATTTATCTCAAAATGCAAAGTCAAGTGCAATTAGCTTCTTTACCATTCTCTTCTTAGTCAATACCTATTTCGTTGTTGTTGAAGTTCTGGCAGCCGTTAACGCGACAGGAACAATACGCACAGATCCAAGTTTCGCTTAAATTACAAACGCAAAAACTTTTCAAACATAAATGTTGACACTTGCATGGGAACAGCAGATTTTTTTTAACGGACTGTTTCATTAGAATATGTCGCATGTTACCTTCAGAATATGTAGCGTAGCCAAATCTCAACAGATCAAGTGGCTCAACAAATGCATTTAATGAATCCTCCCAAACATGAAGTTGAGCTAATACTCGGAGTACATTAAGTCTAAAACTATCAGAAGTGCAGGGTAGAGAACCAATATTATTTTAAGACGTTAGGTTTGGCCCAAAATAAAATGTGTCTACTCGCATCACAAGTTTGTCCAGGCTTCTTGACATGCTGTAAATATAACAACTCAAGTACTTTTAGTTGATTTTCTACAAAGGTATTTAAGTTTAAGAGATTTAAGTATCTATATTTACCGTTTGCTTTGCAGATTTTAGGACTAATTTTTTTTTTGTACCCAGTTTACTTGTTTTGTCACACACTGTCAGATCATGTAACGCTGGCAGAACTTCACTAACTGAATCCCCATAATACTCTGAAGCTATGCGGCACCCAAGACATCTTCTATTCTCACTGAACCCCGCAATTATCAAAAGGCCAATGCAACCAACAGTTATAAATGATTCCAAAATTGAATTTTAAGTATGAAAACGTCAGTGTCAGGACTGTGAATAACAATACCTTATTAATAGTGCTGTTGAACAGCTTCATAAGCATGAAAGAACATTCTAAAATCAGCCTCCACGTGATAACTTGCGAAATGTGTTACCCTGGAAACATGTTATTCATCGTTTTTCTCAGAGCATTCGGTTCCATTCAAAAACCCTCCACCAATAACAAGAGGACGGCCTTGTGGAATCTAAGCATTCTGTAAAATGAAACTCGATGGGAAAAGACATAAAAGGTTTTTTTTTCCTTTCTGTGTAGTTATCTAGACTATTATTTTGGAAGTTATTTTCACAATGATTGAATCTTCACCAGCTGATCTTCTCTCTTTCTCTTCAACGTTTATGGATGATTTCCCGTACGTGTCAAAAACTACGTCAATGGGTGTAGAATTAGTCCGTTGCAGCACTTTCTTATTCTGTCCAAATAAAAACTTGCTAAATCCCCAAATGTTTTAGTCTTCGAAAAGACCACAACGGGCACTGAATGTATAAATGCCAATCCATCCATAAAGTGCACTTCTTCCGGACTATGAGGAAATATATTCATATTTCTTGTGAAATGGCTTTCTACTGTATTTAGTTCATCAATTTTGCTTTCTTGCTTTTTTGGGAATGCCAGACCAAGGCGGGGGGATAAAGCATTACTGATGCTTTATCAACTCTACAGTACTAGTGGTTCTCCGTGTAACTAAAAGAAAATCATAATGCAGACAGTTATTTTCTATAAAGTTCCTTTTTTTTTCTGGTTATCTTTCTTATTGGATTATGTTGCTGAGTATGCGAAATATTTAACAGCAATCCGTTTCTGAGGAGAAAAATAAGCTTTTCGTTTTGTCAACTAAACATTCTGTTTAAAATTTTTCGTACCTACATTTCTTTGTCGATGGGTTGCACCATGAGCAAAAATGATGTTACTTCTTCTCCATTTACTATACCAAGCCACTCACAATGTTATGTAAACAATTTTTTCCCCACTGATTATCGTTTTCAAAAAGGAATATGATAATTTTTTGCATATCACCTTCATCTCTGACTTACAAATTTGTGCTCCATTCACTGTGCGAATATTCATCTATGTCACCAATGGGATCTGAGATCAAATCATAATACTATAACAGTCTCACGCAATGACGATTTACTGTGATAAAGTAGACACCATTTGTTTGTCACTTGAATATTACTGGATATTCCTGTCCAGCTACCAATAACTTTAGAAGAAAGGATAAGTATTTTCTCAAGGGTATGATCACTAGTAACACAGTTAGATTTTCCATTCTCCCGTTTTACTGAAAAATCTGCTTATTTAAGACTTTCTCAAGAAGTTGAGACATAAAATCTATACAAGATGCATCAACGGACATAATTGTAGTTATTTTACATTTTACTTGCCCTTTTATTCTTTAGATTTACTTTAATTATAAAATTCAATTGCGAAAAAAGAGTCCATAATTATAATCCTACCTAATAAGAATACAGATTTTTTTTACCTTGATACGATGAACGAGTCGGAAGTTATAGTGGAAACAAAACTTCATCCCAAGCGCCCTATTCACCCCCTCCCCCACGGGTTGTCGACCATCCCCGGAATTGACATCACTCTTCATACTCAACTGGGTCCACAGAACATGTATCAGAAGTCAAATTTTGTCATACTTGAAATGCATACTCAATGTAAGCTAGCACCTGGCCCAGCCCCCAGGCTAATCGTGATGACATGATACGTGTTAGGGTAGCATGTAATATAGTGGAGGGAATACACACAAAGCATCGTGCTGTGAGTCCAAGTATTATCTCTCTGGTCCGGTGTATTCACCTCCTTCCCTTGTCACAAAGAGGGGTATTCACAGAAAGGGCGGAGGCCCTCTCGTTACCACTCCATCGTACTTCCTGTCTGCACCGATTATATCGCAACCAAGAACTCTTGGCTCTAAGATCCAACCCAACAGCCCTATTTTTTTCGTACTTATGGATGTTCAAACGGATTATTTTTTAAGGTGGGAGGGCAGATAATATGAGTTAAAGGAAGTATTTTTACAGTTTTTATATCAAAACTTTTTTTTGTTTAAAAAAAATCAAATCATTCTTAAGTACAAACATAGAATTTAATTTTATTCACATGGTGATAACAGTTGTAGAATATATATCAAGGGTGTCCTGGAAGTGAATGACAACTTTTTCTCTTCATTTAAAAAGTTTCCCACCTATGTCGCTAAACTCATAACAGTTATTCAACAACTGTTAATATCAACATGTATAGGAAAATTAAGCTCTATGTTTCTACTGAGGCAATATTTTATTTATTCAGGCCAAAAAAAGTTTTGCTATAAAAACTGCCAAAACACTGCCTTTAACTCACGTACCCTACACTTCCACCTTAACAATTCATTATTTTGTTGGGGAACTATTTATAGCCTCTTGGTTCACAAACTTTAGTCCTAGAATAAATAATGTTTATTGTTGGGGACTTTATTTGCTATTTCCCTTGCCACTGAAGAGCATTTACTTGAATGTTTAAGTCCTTAATTAGATTCTTACTACTTTTAAAACCTCACTATAATACATAATCAAATAAGACTAACACTTTTTATCTGTTATTCCACAGATAGCACTTACGTATGTTTGGTATGTGTTTCGGTGAATGAGGGGCGGTAGGGGGGAGACGGGAATTGAGAAGGGGATAAAGGTAGGAAAGATGGGCTGTGGAGTCTGATTCCAGGTTTTTTTTTACATGCCACAACCGAAATGGGACCGACGGCTTTACTTCCCCTCCGAAAGAATTTGTGCTAAGGATTTTTATCGTACAAGAACCCATGAACATCAGGTACAGAGGCAAGCACTTTACCCCAAGAGCACCGAGGTCTCCATATATAATGTGCACATATACACACATATATGTGTATATGTGCATCTGTGTGTATTTTATGTTTGTATGTGTGTGTGTGTGTGTGTGTGCGCGCGCGCCCGAACGGGTGGTGAGACGCAGTAGAAAAAGATTAATAGGCACTTCAAAAAAAGATATCTCTGCAACCGCTACCTGTGCTACCTGATACAACTCACTGTCACTGGGAGATATAAAATAGCACCCGTTTATTGGCTTCTTATGTCTTGTAGTAGGGATAAAACCAAGAACTTTAATTCCGTACGACTCTTTTCAGCTATTCGTTAAAACAGTTAGAAGAAACATCGCTCAAGAAATCCAACACGTGAAGGGGCGGTATACATTGGTTTTCTTTTCCTTCTTCGGGCAATCGCGCGACATACCTCGCATTTACATACGTATATGTTCACACCAGGGCGTCGAACTGGAACCAGAACCGATAAAAGAAATTAACAGTTATTTTTTTAAGGAACAGGAACCCTAAAAGTAAACCAGAACCGGAACTCACACGCGTAGACCAACGCGCATTCAACGACCATGGCCATGTTCAGTTTTATTGTAATGCTTTAGTGTAAGCGCGCAAGATATAGTATGATTTTGGTAGGAAGAACAGTAGAAGTTAGTAAAACGATTATTTTAATATATTTATACATCAAGTCATGTTATCTGTAGCTGTCACTTTTGATAGATATTATCAATACCTATAAAATTACACAAATAATGTAGTAAAATGTTATAATGTTAGCCGCAAATTAATATATTTGAATTTTCTCAACTGTTCTTCCAAACAGAAACAGGGTATAATAGGACTTGTTATCTTATCCAAGGGGTCGAGATGGGGAAGGTTAATTTTAAGGTGCGAGTGTAGCGAACGCGAGAAAAGGTGTTTTTTGCAGTTTTTATAGCAAACCAATTTAGAGTTTAACTTGCTTCTCATGATGAGCTTAACCGTTCTTGAATATCTGTAAAGGTTGTCCTGAAATTTAATGCCAACTTTTATTCTTCATTTAAAAAGTTTGTCATCTAATTCCGTTATTCTCATGACAGATATTCAAGAACTGTTGATATTACCACGTGAAGAAAATTAAACTTTAGGTTTCTATTGGAGCAATATTTTATTTATTTTGGCCAAACATATTTTTTGCTGGAATTATTTACCTTTGGGGTTAGAACTATGAACGTAATTCCGTAACTCTGTCATGAAAATACTATTTATACCTTGTTCCTGCCGAATCCGGGCCTTGTTATACTTTACAGATATCTCGTAAAGCACTTCAAAGTTCCCAGAGAGAGGTCAATATAGGTTATTATTTTCGGTTGGTACAATTTATCATAGCTAAATGAGTACGCAAACACATTTAAATTCCTGCAATAGTTGCAAATCATAGTAACAAATCCTGTCTTTCAGCTAAGACTTGATCACGGAATATTTTACCATAATTTTTGTTTCTATTAAAATATAGAGCCTATTAATAATAGGCCCAATATTGCCCTACATTTTCTTGTATCTAAAAGGCTTATTCATTTTATGAGACGTTCTAAAGTGATATCGAAACTACCCCAGAATGCTGTGTAATCTTGATTTCATTTATTTTGTAAGCAGTGATTTGGTAACTTTAACTATTAAGGGCGCCACCTACTTTAAAGGAACATAACATTCTCACACTGCGATATTTACTATAGGGATGGCAATTCTGAAAAGTCAAAAACATTAAAAACGATCTTAAGAATTTTCTGTTGTGACACTATTTATTGCTCTGTTTCTCACTATAGTCCATTCGCCATAGGAGTGGTGGTAACTAGCAGATAATAAAAGTTACCAGATCTACTACTCTCATGTATCCATTCGCCAAAAAATGTGATCTGCTAGACTGTATTATGTTGATTTGTTGCCACTTTTGTCAGTCAACACTTTCACAACAAACAATTTGTTTCTAATCATGTTATTTATTTAGCTGTTTCTACATTTTCTGCTAGCTGTCAGTTACCAGTACTCCTATGGCGAATGGACTGTATTCATTTTATCCTAATCTCAGAGCTGTGACATTTAGCGTAAAATGTCAGTGAAAATGAGCCAAATTTACCTTTATTAATGTATATATTTTTATAAAATTTAAAATGTAAGGTTGTTAATACTATATGGACGTGTTTATTGATGCCTTTCACCTATATTTTGGGGTGAGAGATTTTATGAAATAACAAAGAGATTCTTAAATGATGCGGGATTTCTGAACAAATGCCATGAATTTCAACGCATCGGTACAGTAGGCACCTTAAGATGATCGTAATAATTTCAAAAAAATTGCAAGCACGTCATTAAAGACGAAACGAATAATTATGATCGAAACAAGTCGACCTATTTCGCGCGTTGGATGACAATATCAACACTTTACAAAGATTCCTCCTGATGAAAGTAGACCCTTTATGAGTGACCTTGAGCAAACAAAACGTTTCTCAAATAATTTCTTCAAAACTTTCCCCTTTGTTATTTCCTCCTTGAAGAGATAACAATGCTTGCTGAGAGATAAGTTGACATTGGTCCGAATACCAAGCAAGCTCTAGTGCGCTGATGCGCAACGAACAGATACTGTTAGGTGAGCTGTTAGCACTCGTGCAAGACTCAATAGGGCAGTATTCGATATCGCAGCGAGTCTGATGTTTAGACAATGTGGTGTTGTACGTCCTCCCGGAACAAATAACCACGCTAGTTTCTTTTAAAATACACTTTCTTATACCCGGTGTTTTAAATAAGGTATTTGTGGGTGTTCGACTTTGTTACTGATAAATACAAGTTTATCAAAAGTGGGAATACAGTTCAACTTTTATAGGAAGAGCCTTTTAGAAAATACAAACATATTAATTTGCAGTAAAATGTGTTTTCATTTTAATATTTTATTAGAATTAACTATAAGGTATTTATAATTTATGACAGCTTCAGATGAGTATGTGAAAGTAGATCTAGTAACATTTTAGCTGCATTCTTATTGCACTAAAAATTACGACAAACAAACCAAGTTTATTTTGTAGAAACAATATCGGTTCTTTAGGTAGTCACTTTTGTCACAAAAAAAAAACAAATCAGAACCACAAATATTTTTAATAATTACTTTTTTTTTTTGTTAATATTTATGTGCACCGTCCCTAACAGTTGATCTGGGTTACCGGCATAATGTTGGTTCACGAGAGCCGAAACCTTGAGCACCAATGCAGCTCACCTCTGAGCATGTAAGTCAACACGGCTGCTTGTAAGTACTTATTCTAAGCCATGATATTGATTGGAAGCCTACTTCCGACCACCAACATTGATTGAAAGTCACTAAAATGGGGAATTATAGAAATATGTCTTATTTTAATTTATAAAGTTCATCTAAAACGTTATCAAAATCTTCCAATAACACTTCCTTGTTGTAAAATTTCTTTTTACATCGTTAATTAAACGTACTAAGAATGTAAATACAATTGTAATATTTTTTCCCGTCATTGTGACAACATGGTTTTCATATTTTCAAATAATGGGCTTCCTATGAAAATCAGAACAGGCTATCCTTTTAACGCTTACAGTTCAAATTATAAATAAAAAACGAAATATAAAATTGTAAGTGTAGGCTGTGTAGCCTAAAATAATTTCAAGGATTTATTATTATTATTATTATTATTATTATTATTATTATTATTATTATTATTATTATTAGCACCGCGTCTTACTACCCGTTCGGGCTATACGCACTTACGCTAATGTGTAATGATAGGGTGATTGTGAGATGAAATGGAGGACCTACATTTTAACGTGGGATCCGAACCACGGTGGAGGCCTGGCAATCCACACATTCACAAGTTGTGTCTTGCCAGAGTTGACGGAAGGGTTAGGCACAATCAGATGAATCTGTGCCGGGACTTAGGATTGAACTCCGGCCCCACAGCACAGGAGTCCGAAACCTTACCCCTAGAACTTAGTAAATACAAAGTTAAGTTTTAAAATTACTTCCGGATGTCAGTAAAACCATCTCAGTACACGCCACCGGGACTCCGACCTCCCCATCATCGGCAAACCAGACAAGACGACACTGAAGCCTTTGTCCTCCCGCCCACCAATGTGGGTATTAACTTGTAAAAGAAGAGTAAATATCTCTATAAGCACAAGCTGGAATCGAACAAAGCTCCTCCCGGCACTGTGGACGATCACTCTATAGCAACTCGGGTATCGGCTACCCTTATTTTGGTAAGAACAGCATCTGATTGTTACTAAAGTTACCAAAACAATTTTAATATATTCATACATCAAGTTATACGCCATTCACGACCTAAGTTTACTTGGATGACAGCTCAAAAAGTAACTAGTAAATAGTCCCTAAAATATCACTACGCCAACAGCTGATATCTGCCACTGTCACTTGGGACAGCTGTTATGAAAACATATGGTTATGTAGAGTAATGTGATAGTTTACCACAGTAATTTAGGCCAATATTATGCCTCAAAGAATTTTGAAATTGAAATTTTTGAATGACTTGGTGATCTGTAACTTCTCTTCTTTTTTTCTCCTGGGAACTCATTATCAAAAAAACACACACAAATCTATCCACAAATAAAAAGAACCCCTTATAAAATTTCGTGAGATTAAAGTTAGATTAAACTTATATTTAAGTTTGATAAAAGATAAAAGTTTAAAGTTAGATTAAAGTTAGATTAAAGTAAGATTAAAATTAACCAAATTAGGCCTAATATGTATTCGAACTAAAGAGAAAATATCTGTATACACAAAGTTATTCTTAAAATAATTAGTAATATGATCTAGGATTAAGTTTTTTTACGTTAATACAGAAGCCCAATAATTAAAATAAAAGGTAATTTAACTTAGTTATAAATTATTATAAGTTAGAGTAAGGCGTGGACCTAACAAACTAGAGACTTAATTTAAAGTTAAAAATATAATAAACGCGCACAGTAATAAATTCTATGAAATATATTTAAATTAAACAAAGTCTTAATATTTATTTGAGGTCGTCCACAAAGCTTATTTATCCTTCTATTCAAGTTAAAATAATTATTATTCCGAGCACTTTCACAAAAGGTCTAACAAATATGGCTTTAAAATGGCGACCAACGAATATTAGCCATGTGGTTGATGATGACGCGGACAAGTTGTTTAAAATGGTGTATCCTCGCAGCAGACGATTATATTTTATTCAGTTAAATATTTCTAAAAACAATAAACTAATAATAAAATAGTTAATCATATATAAAATAAATTACAAATATTTTATCTTTACCAAGTAAATACGATGCCTTTATTAAAAGGTATTAATGCATGCACTATATTACACATCATAGATAACATTCCAAAACAAAGAATAGGTACTTTTAATATATGTTTAAAATATTGTTTCGGATTGGGTAAAAAGAAATTGTTAAAAGTAATGAAATAATGTGAGAAAACTTAAGTTTAAGTTATTTTAAATGTAAAATATAACATGTAATTAAAAAACTTAACATTCATAACAAAACAGTGTTCTTTTACAAGTGTTGGTAACCTAAAACCTAAACATATGATTTTTGAACTGTCATCCAGGTAAAGACCTATCGTGAATGAATTATACGTCATCTGTAACTGTCACTTTTGATAGATAACACTAATAATATAATAACATGTCATCAATGTTGGTCGCAAAGAAATACGTTTGAATTTTCTAATTTTTCTTCCAACCAAAATCAGATTATAATAGCTAGCCCAACACCTTAGCTCAGCCGGTAGCGCATCTGTCTGCTAAGCTAAGGATCACGGGTTCTATTCCCGATATGTATTTTAAAAATGTCATTGGTAAAATTGGGGATCCACTTTTTATACTGATAATGAACTGCTAGGAGACTGGTAGTTGTGTAGGTAGGCTATGTTCTAGAATTAAGTTTGTTCAAAATTTATGTTCCTTTGTCGGTTCAAAATATCACATAAAATATATTTTAAAATATATAGAAAATATGCTTCAGAGAATCAATAACTTTTTGATGGCGGTAACTGTTTGTATACTCCATTCACGGTAGGAGTTACTCTCTGAAAGGTCTTTTTTCCTACCAATATCCTACTAAATAATAGATTTCTGGTAGGGAAAAAGGCCTTTCAGAAAACAATTCCTACGCTGAACAGACTTTACACAGTCGACACTGAGCAACTAAAAGAAAGGCCGACCAGAGAATAGAAGGTCTTTGGGGGGCGTTAACACGTTTCATAACTCACGGCAAGTTATTTTCTAGTTTTTGAGAGGGTAGTGAAACATTCCTTGAGCCCGAGTGACCTTTCAAGGTCTTCAGTTCAAAGGCGGGGAGGAAGGGTCTTCCTTCACACCACTAATTACTGTTCTTCACCCATTGTTTTGTTCTTGTTTGACACGTTTATTATTATTTTGTATTCTTGAGGAGTGGGTTCTAAAAGAGGATTCGGGATCAGGTATCTGGGTACAATCTTTATTCTAGTGCTAGGCTGACAATTATTTATTGCAATGGTAGCCCGCTTCGCTGGCCGTATGGTCTAAGACGCTACTCTCGCAGTAGACTAGACTACCAATGACGAGGAGATCGAGGTTCGAATCTAAGTCGGGTGTACTGAGCTTTTTTTTAATTTCCACTATTCCGCCACGCAAATGCGGGTACACTTCCTTTAAATATAACAGTCCTGATCCCTAAAATCACTAGCGTAATTAGTACATAAGCGTATAACCTGAATGGGAAGTAAGACGCGACGCTATAAAAATATGTATACTGCAATTGTGTAAAGGCTAAAGCTTGATTTACACGTCCGCCGTAAATTGAGAGCAGAATCTGCTTGAAAGGCGCAGCAATTCAGAAACTCAATCTGTATAGTCTTTAGTCAACAGATTTTTCTTGGGCGACAAAAATCCGTAACTCAACTTTCTTCGGAGGGGAAGTAAAGCCCTCAGTCCCATGGAGATTGTGGCATTTGAAAGCAGGGTTGAAAAAACCCCGGGTTATTTTTTTAAAAAAAAGTTGGGTTTTATTGTTTTTGTTTTTTGTGGTTTAATCAAATATATTATGTATGTTATCTGATTAAACAAACAATTCAAATATATTAATTATTTAGAATCCAGAGAAACATATTTTAATTTTAATATAGTTAGGAAAGTAGTAATAAGAGACATAATAAAGGAAAACAATAATGCAACAATGTAATTCTTCACAACAATACTGTATTAGCTAGCTGCTTTTAAAAAAGACTGAGTAGAAGGAATAGAAAGAGGTGATGGCCCTTTCGCTCTAGTTCATAGAAATTCTCGTGTGCTGATATAATGAATAGAAAGAGTTGTCATTAAATTCCAGGACACACTTGACAGATATTCAACAACTTGACAGATATTCAACAACTTGACAGATATTCAACAACTGTTGATATCACCATGTCGATAAAAATTAACCTCTATGTTTCTATTGGAGCAATATTTGATTTATTTTGGCCAAAGACTGTTTTGCTATGAAAAAAAAACCTTTTCTTGCGTCTCCAACATTTTCACTTTAAATTAGTACTAAGAGGGTAGCTTTGAAGAAATGCACCAGAATAAACTTAGAAAGAGGATAGAGAAAACATCCCGAAGGCACTAGAGTAAAGTCGCATAATTTTGTTAGGTAATCACATTAGTTAAGAAACCACAACTATTTTACCTGCGTCGGTGGCTGCATGGTTTAAGGCGTAACTTTAGTGTTAGACTAGACTGCCGATGATAGGGGGATCGGGGTTCGAATCCCGGTTGGGTGTACTGAAGGTGGTTTTTACCAAATGGTTTTATACTCTCCCGACATGAAAATGCGGGTACACTTTCTCTAAATTCAACCTTCCTTATCCCTAGCCCAATTAGGTAACTAGTTGGGTCTAAATATGGGGGGAAAAACTTTTAAAAAAGATTAACGCTAAGATAAAAATCCACCAGCCGTAGCGGTCGTAGTGGGTCTAAGGCTTTAGACTCGCAATTTAACCAAAAGGCCTACCTGTTAAGGCTGCGCCTATAATTTTAAAATTATTTTGAACACTTAATTGATTAGTTATAAAACTATTTGACCTTTGTATTTGAAAGTTCATATAACCTAGTTTTTATAGAAAAGGTATTTTATAAAATTAAAATATTTATTTATGGTCAACATTGATAGCATTTTACTATGTTATTAGTGTTATTTATAGGCAGTGATAATACCTATCAAAATTGACAATGTATTCCTATTTAAATCAGAGGGTAAGTCGAAAGAGGAAACTAAAAATGAGTTCACTTTTAGGGAAGCTGCTGACATGTTGATGATTACAGACACACTTCATGCTAAACATCATATTTACCTTCCCCTTGGGCGGACTGTCCTGCTTTTATTTCGAGGGGTGTATTGGTCAGGTGGGGGGAGGGGGTTGTCACGAACACGGTGATAATTATCGCCTAGAATGCTTTAGAGCAAGGATACCACTTGGGATGTAACAAATGGACATGGACCACCTTAATACGTTAAGATGTCATGGATAAAACATATCGTCAGCGAAAAAAATGAGAAATTTAGGGCGCGCTTCGGCAGATGAACTTTATTTCCACATTTGATAAGATTACAAATTAAGCTAATCATAATACCTACTCACCTCGGTACAATATTATACTTTTTATAAAGTGAAATTGAAATATACTGTCCCAGTATTTAATATGATTAAATATTACAGACATGAAATATTTTTCTAATGTAAAACGATTTTTGATATTTTCTTATTGAACTGTTTTGTCTGATTTTGATAATATATCTCCCTATTTTACTTGTGGGTAGTATTATTTCAAACAATTATGTGTAATCATTTTGCCTTAATTTTACTAAAGGTAAAAAGTAAGAGGTACCCACTTCATTGATCGAATGGTCTAGGCTAGGGCATCACTGTCGACTGTACTGCCGATAGTAAGGCGATCAAGGTTCGAACCTCGGTCGGGTGTACTGAGGGTGATTTTCCCTTCTTCCTCCACGCAAATGCGGTTACACTTCCTCTTTTCATCCCTAACACATTAGCTTAATTAGTAGGCTTACATTTGCGTATAAACTGAACAGGCAGTGAGACGCGTTGCAAAAAAACATAGGTAGGCCAATGTCAATAAATATTGAAAATGCCACATTTGCGTTGGAACAGCTCATGTAGAGAAATGCCCAGTTCACTCTTCAGGGATTAGAATCCCGATCTCCTCGTCAATTACAATCAAGGGCAAGGCCGAGTCTAGCGCCTGAGACCACACGACCCCCGTTGCGGGTGATGTATTATTTACAGAAGGTAAGTTATAAGGCCTCACTACTTTATGAACCCACAAGGGGTCGCGTCTACGGCCTCTGAGGACTGAGGCACTTCATATCAAGGACTCGAAAGTTCAAAACCTAGCTTATGTAGGAAATGTATGTAGACAATACTCTAAGAAGATGGAACGAAGTGTGTTTTTGGTATAACTATAAACTTTTTTTACGATCAACAATGATGACATTTATAATATTATATCAAAAATGACAGCTGTAGATCACAATGCTCTAAAATTTCCCCTCTTTTAATGTAGGCTTTGAAAGTGAACTAACTATACGTTATTATTAAAATGTCTAGGTTCTCTCATTTCATTTCACGGTAGCAGTTCAGCCTGACCCCGCGAGAAAAAGCACCGTTACAAACCATGAATATAACTAGAGGTTGGTCAACTCGACAACATAATTGCTAGAAACAAGTTCTCATCTTCCAACGAATACAAAAACATATATTTTTAAAAAGATTACTCCTTTTATCAACCGTTGATAACAGCAAGTTTATGAATACTAGCATCACTCTTAAGGTTTCAATATAGCGGTAAGTTTACGTTTCTTATGAAAGTAAAATAATTATAAAACAAGTGCCTAGTATTTGATTACATTCTTACCGGTATCTACTAGATAAACGTAGAATCGGTATGAGTGATTAAATTGTAATGGTTTTGATTGTTAAAATCAGATGATAAAATTTTGTTTCCCTAATAGCCTATTCTTTGTTTGCTGAAGGTTAGCAGTTTTGAAAACAAAATACAATGCATGATTACATTAAACATAAATCTATTTCTTTTTCAAAACGTAAAGTAACTTTTTCATAGATGTTGGTTTAAAATTAAATGTCAAGAAAACGTTCATTGGTCAAATCTACATTATTGTTTCAACTTGAATGACTTAATTGTGATAGTTACTGATAATGGCATACCAACGTTATCTGGTTTCTATTATTATCTTTTGTGGACCATGCGTCATGAAATAAATCAAATGTCACAATGACAGCAACAACAATATAAAATAATAAATTATTCCTGTAAAACTTCAGAACCAGAATAATGTGTATTATATTTGGGTTACAAATTTAAATCTATAATAAGGTGTGATACAATCATACATTTAGATTAATGTAAAGAGATAATGAAAGGAATAATACTTATTTTATCTTAAAATCCATACTACTATAGGCTATAAGGCTAATCTTTCTTGAAAATAATTTACAGCCTCCTTTGATTATTTACGTGGTCCAGACCTAGAACAAAATATATCGATCAATTTCGATTATGGTTCAGAAAACCTACCTTCAAATGTTGGTTTCCCAATAATCCACAAGAAGAAATATTGCTTCAAAACGACACAAAAAGTTCAGTCACACACAAGATAAAGCGTTTACAGTTAAATGTTTATGACGCACACTATTATAGTGAATATTCAGGTAGCACCTTTAACACTTATCGCTGCTTTACTTCTACTAGAGTTACTAGACTGCAGTGTCTGGACTCTTGGAATAAGACACGAAAACCATTATTATGTTGGTAACACGAAAAGGATATCGTTTCGCTCGGGTAGCCTGCCTGCCGGAGAGGGCGAAGCTTTCAAGATTAGCCGCGTGGATGCGCGCTAGTCTAAACACACGGCAACAGTGTTCGATATCTCGAGCTTTCACCCTACTGTATCGAGGTATAAATCGACCTCAAGCACAATATTATGGTGGTGTAATATGGAACCGGACCGGTTGCTATTGGCTCGTTACTACCGCCTTCATGATAGGTAGGTGCGCTGCGCGGTAATACAAACAAGACAGGTATTAGTATTATTGGATTCAATTAATCAAATTATTTAGATGATGGCGTGATATATACTGCTAAATTACAGATGTAATTATTTTGAGTATTTGTGAACGTATTTATCTCAAAAGCAGTTACGCACCAAAAAAATTACTTTGAGGAAGGGGGCAAATGACCTAATATTTTGAAGCTATTTATTTTGTGCTTTTTCCCCTATTAAAATTTAAGGGACACTTTTGGTGTGTGAAACTGTAACCTTTTGAATACCAAGTGGTAAGCTTGGTCTTATAATGTAGCTTTTGCATTCGAATCTTCAGTACTTTGTATTATAACTGTGTATAGCTCATTTCAAAGTTTTAGATCTTGTGTAGGGAGGGGGAAATCTCCCTCCCACTTACTCCCTTTCCCCACCCAAGGTCCACCCCTGCTAAAAATATTCCAACTAATATTTTTTGTATTATAACAACCACACATGAGTTGAAAGCTAGAAGAGTAAAGGACACCTGATATTAATATTTTCTCAACAACAACAACAACAAATAAATCACAATGTTCACAATTTTAATTTTAACAATACCGTAAGTAAACTAATTATATTTTAAATGTTTTTTTTAGTTAAATAATTTTGTTTGTAAAAATATTTGAAACCTACAATTATTATTGCTAAAACGTATTTTTGCAACTAAAAAATATTTCAAATAACCATATTTGGAGACAAATAAGATGCCTTGTGTAGTACCTCGGTATTATGTAGCCTTTCTTTTTGAATATTATTGCTAGAAAATAAAATAGGCTACTATAATTTACTGCTACATGAAGCCTTCCTAATCAAGTGATATGGTAGGATTCTGATAAGAACTGTCTGACAGTTACAAAAATTACTAAAACGACTTTAAAATATCCATATAAGTTATGTGATCTGCAACTGTCACTTTTGACATATATTATCCATTTCTATTAAATAACACTAGTAATATCAATGTTGGCGGAACTTTATTTGTGTAGGGTATGGCAAATAAAAATAAAGTTTTCTTTAAAGACTTGACTTCCACACCCCATCAACCCCCTTGATAAATGTTAGAAAATTGGATGTCCTTGAAAGTTATTTGGGGTAGTCCTTCTCCCCTGTTTTTGAAAATTAAATAATTTTTATAAGCTATTTGTAGTAGTCCTTCCAAAAATGTCTTAACATTTGGATGCTTCTAAAAGCTATTTGGAGTAGTCGTCCTTCGGGAAAGTTTTTAAACTTGGATGCCTCTAGAAGCTATTTTAAAGAGTTCTCAGCCAGCTCTTTTTTTAGTTTAGATTTTCTAAAAGCTATTTTAAGGGGTCTTCCCCTAGAACTTTTCTTAAGGTTGAATGTTTCTGAAAGCTATTTGGATTATTCCTAGCCTGAATTTTTTCCTCGAAATTTAGATGCCTCTAGAAGTTATTTGAAGTGGTCTGCGCCGAGTAATATTTTGAAAATTTGATCTTAAAAGCCATCTGGAAATGGTTTTGAAAATCAGATAGCTCTATAAGATACTTGAAGTAGTTTTCCGCCGACAAATTTTTGAAAATTGAATGCTTTCTTAAAGAAACTATTTGGAGTGGCCCTCGCATGAAAATTCTTCAAAATTACACACATCTCTAGAAATTTATGAAATTTGGATGGCCATATTTAAATTATTTAGAGTACTTAGAGTACTCTACGACATATTTTTTTACAGATGCCTCAAGAAACTATTTGTATTAATTTGTATTTGTATTAATTATAGAAGTAATTTTGAGTTTGATTTAAGGCCATCTTCCAGCTTAATATTAAATAATATCAAAAGAATTGAAATATATGTGTAGGTGAAGAGTGGGGGATTTTTTCAAAGGAGGGATACATTATTTTTAGAGGGCAATGCCCCCCTTTCCACGCCCCTCGGGTCCCCCGCCACTGAATAACATAATAAAATTGTATCAATGATTATACCCAAAAAGATAATATGTCCGTATTTTTAAAAGGCCCTTCTTACTAGAATCCTACTATACATTTGATGTACCCTAATAATTACAACTTTTTCTAGAATACTATATTTTGATTCTTAGAGGGGCTTATAATGATTTAACGCTATGAAGACAAACCATTTCTATAGTTTCTCCACGCATATTGCTTGTTTGTGTATTGTTTGGACGCACGTTAGGCTTGTGAAGGGTATAGGGTATTTTATGCATAATATTGACCCTAATACTCTTAAAAAGAGAGAAAGAAAGCCCTAAGCGTCTGTTATTTACTGCGTAATAACAAAATAGGAATGAGAATGACCTGATATTTAAAAAAAACTTTAAAAGAATCCGGATGGAAATTCCTCTTGCATGTTCGTTCGGTGACAATTTGCAAATTACCGTTTAGTGCCGTGGCATTATTCCCCATTACTCTCGCCTTGTTTGACCGTTAAACACGGCTCGACCCTCACGATCACGACCGATAACCGAGGCCTTATTCTTCACGCATTGGAAGGACAATGAATAATGGCCCACCTAAACGAACGACATCGCATGTGTCACCACCATTCTTCCAGATCGCCACGGAGGCGTGCTCTGTATGCGTGCTGACTTGCTGGAGTTTAGTCAAGAATTCATTTTCCTTTTTCTTTTTATGGGTGAGGCGAAACATAATAGGCCTACGTGTACGCACGCTGCTTGCTGGTCCTTTCTCTTGATTCAGATATTTGAGGTACCATTCACTTCTGGTACTGACTAGTCACAAATGAGAGTCTAGTTTGAATCAACAGTAGACTATGGGATGTTTTATCCCATTATTTTTGTAAGATTCCCGTTCTGGAAAACCTTATTTCGTATCTTACTGTGTAGTACAGAATCTTACTGTATAGTAGTATTTTGGTAGGATAAACGGCCTTCTAGGACAGTATCAAGAAGTCCTTCTGGAAGGTCTTTTATCCTACCAAAATACTACCATACGGTATAATTATGCAAAGAAAGAATGCCTTACAGAACAAGCTCCCCATCAAAATCAATGTTATCCTTTTCTTCTTGTGCACCGCGTCTTATTACCCGTCAGGGCTATACGCTTACTAACAATTATTGAGTAAGGGTGAAAAGGATAGAATTTAGAAGAAATGTACCCAATTTTTTTAGTAGGAAGAGTGATAATACGCTCAGTACTCTCGATCGGTACCTATTATAACAACGATCTTGTCTTGGGAAATCCTTCCCAGAAAAGTCTTTCAATCATGTGATCACATAATTGCGTTCACGTGATGCTAAGAGCGCATAGTATCCACAGTCGCTAACATATGTTAATATGTTAATAGTTTACTTTATATAATACACGTGTAAATTGGCACAGTTTGTGTGTATTGTATGTTGCACAGCTACATCGGCGGGTACCCGGACTAAATGTCCGAACCCTCAACTTTCCCATCACCGGCAAACCAGACTGAATGAGCCTGTTATTTAGTCCGCATGGCCAATGGTGCAGACAACTTAATAACTTTTTGTAATCGTGTGTGCAGAAAGTGCGAGTTAAACCACTTTCCTAATCAATGATAGCTTGTAGCATAGGTTGGCAAACTACGACCCACCGACTGATTTTATTTGGCCTGCAAAAGATTTAGCAATTGTGTTCATGAAATCATACTCATAGCTAATTACTATACGAGAAATGCAAAGTTGAAACTTTTTGCTCGATATTTATAAAAAAAATTCCACCATTTATTATTTTTTATCAAAAATGTTTACGGAACCCTAGATAGAAAAAATCTTTTAGTAAATAGAAACGGATATTTTTGCGTTCAAAATTGATAACATTTAATATATTATTATTATTATTATTATTACTATTGGCATCACGTCTTGCTACCCGTTCGGGTTATACGCACTTACGCTAATGTGCATTGGTAGGGTGATTGTGAGATGAAATGGAGGACCTACAGCTTAACGTGGAATCCGAACCACGGTGGAGGCCTGGCACTCCACACATCCTCAAGTTGTGATTAATACATGTCTTGTCAGAGGTGAAGGAAGGGTTTGGCAATCAGATAAATCTGTGCCGGGACCGAGGATTGAACCCCGAACCCCCAGCACAGAAGTCCGACACCTTACACCTAGACCGCCAGGTCACCAACATTTAATATACAAATAGTGTTATTTTATAGGTATTAATAATATATATCAAAAGGGACAGCTTGAGATCACGTGACTTGACGTATGACTACGTTAAAATAGTAACTTGTATAACTCACTTGAATGGTCCAAGGCGTCACTCTCGCAATGGACTGGACCGCCTATGACGGGGAGACCAAGGCTCAATTATATTGAGGATGTTTATTCCTTAATAGATTTCCACTCTCCCTCTACAGAAATGTGTGTACACTTCATCTAAATTCAACATTTATCTCTAACACATCAGTGTAATAAGAACATATCCGTACAACCCGAGAAAGTAGTGAGATGTGGTGCTAATTTTAAAAAATAATCTTTTTTTATACCCTAATTTTGGTAAGAACAGTTGCTACTAAAGTTACTAAAACAATTTTAATATATTCATACATCATGTCTTGTTGTCTTCAACTGTCACTTTTAATAGATCTTATCAATATCTACAAAATAACACAAATAACATAGTACAACGTTATCAATGTTGGACGCTAAGAAACATGTTTAAATTTTCTAAACAGTTCTTTCAACCAAAATCCAGACTATAGCTATTAGATAAGACTCTTCCTATGAACACTGGACTATATCTCTCTCTTCTCGTCACAAGATGCTACTACCACGGCGCCACGGTCCTCAGGTCACATAGCAGCCCACCTGGGGACCTTGTGACGTGATGGCATCTACCATTGTCGTCAAGGGAAGGACAGTGACATTGTGACCGCGTGGTCAGGGAGCAACAGCCGACATGAATTTATAAAACGTCAACTAGCTAGTCCGTTGACGCATCATGCGTAGAGTTTTGCAATGGTAAACTCTCGAATGCAGCCTTAAGATTTAAAAAAAAGAAGTAAACAAGAGATTTCTAAAATCTGGATCATCCTCATGTTATCTTCGAAATATAAGCTTTCATTTCAGGTGAGATGGAAGAAAACGTGATTTAAGATTTTTTACCACAAAACATTTATTAAAAATAATGCTTGCGTGTATACACATAGTTTAATTTTCTACATACCGTGATCTTAACAGTTCTTGAATTTTGTAATGACTCTTATGAGCGTCGCAACATTAGACCAGAAACTTTTTTAAATTGAGAAGAAAATGTCCTGGCCAAATTAAGTAATACCCATGAAAAATATTCGAAAATTGTTGAGATTACAATGTGTAAAAAAATTAACCTAATCGTCCTTGAAACAATAATATATTTATTTTGGCCAAAAGATTTTTTTGCCATAAAAACTTAAAATTACTGACCTTAACTCGTGTTTCCCTCTACTCTATCTTTCAAAAAAATAACGGTTCAGTAGGTCTGTTGGAATACTGAATATTGAAAATTTGTGAAATTTGGTATGATAATCTTCGAAGTAGATGCTTTTACATTTTTTTTAAACATGTGTAGTAGATGTTGAGAAAATGATATCAAAATATATTGTCGTTTAATGAAATCATGGCTTTCTCTTCGAATATTTTTTGTAAGTAGCCCCTATCGATATTTATTGTTTTCTCATTTTGAATTGATCCATAGTCATCCGACAGCTGATTGGCTGGTAGTCATAATATCAAACTTGGCGAAACTGTCATTTTATACTCCCGGCTCGTACCTGAGCTTGTGTGTGTGTGTGTGTGTGTGTGTGTGTGTGTGTGTGTGTGCGCGCGAGAGAGAGATATGGGAGCAAAAGGGAAAAGAAAAGGCCTACGATATGATAGAAATGTGTGCAGTGCATTCGTATTTAAACGATTACTCGACATTTTTCGCGTTGACGATGGGGCACAAAGCGACAAAGCTTAATAACTACAGTATGTCCCTATTGTGAAAGAATGAAGATTTGTGCAAGATGCTTACCTGTGAAGCCACTCTAAAATGGTCAAATACGGCCTTTTCATTGCAGTTTTTATCCAAATATCATTTAATATTTCAACAATGTTCAGTATTAGGAACTTCTATTAACATTTTATCTACATTAAAGTTTAATAAAAAAGTGATCCACGTGCAATAGTGTTGGTGTAAATTTACGATTTCTAAGCGACTGTCTCACAGAGTTGAATGGCATGTGATGCACGCTATTAAATAAATATATACATTTTTACGAGATTTTGTACATTTCTTGTTTTAAAATTTTTTATTTTGATGCAAGGCTGGCTATCTTTTAGTTTTATATAGAGAGTATCAGATGGGAGTGAAATAAATCTAAAGGGGACAAACTTTTTTTTCAAGGAGGGGGGGG
>CABFWB010002888.1:8732-19584 GCA_902151455.1 Timema bartmani
GGGGGGGTTCCTAAATGGTTTTTCACTCTCCCTCCACGCAAATGCGGGTTCACTTCCTCTAAATTCAACCCTCACAATTCCTAATCCATTAGAGTAATTAGTACTTAAGCGTATAAGCCGAACGGGTAGTAAGACGCGGTGCTAAATATTATTATTATTATTTTTCAAATTGTCCTATTGAATTCCCTTTCAAATTGCACTCCTTCAGCACCCATTCATTACTGACTCTGTCCATATATATATACATATATATGAATTAAAAGTGAACTCTGCATGACTTGACGTATGAGCAAATGAAAGTAGATATAGTATCTTTTATATCAGTCATATAAGGCTCTTCATATGAAGGTTGGATTGTAGAACCCAACCATTAAATTCTTCATTATTTATCTTTGACATAGAATAGATTTAAACTGAAGGTAAAGGTTGGCCCCGGGGGTAGAGCTCCTGTGCTGTTGACTCAGGGGAAGGAGGGATATAGGAAACAACTCTTGAACATCTGTTTGTGGAAAAGCGTGGAGGGGCAGGGGGGACGGGAACAGTTTTACAAGGGGTCTTACTTATCTGATTAAGATTAGAAGCGGAAAATCCATTGTCCAAAGAGAAGTTCTGGGATCAACTCAACCCTATCTTCCCTGTAATCTTGTAGGCGGCGCTGTCTTGGTCATGAGTGGTGCCCCCATTCCCCTCCATTTTCCCCTCCTCTGAGATTGTCTGATTAGAATCCCGACAAGAGAGAACTGTCGTCATGCTAACTGGTAGACAGCAAGTTTATTTACAAGCTGTACAAAATAAAATATTTGGAGGGCTAGTTGGTTCAAGTGACCAACACGACTTGGACCAACTGGTCGACAAGCTCATGCATAGGAGGAAAAAGAGATATACAGATAACTTGGTCGAAAAGCTCATGCATAGAGAACAAATTTATAGAAAACAAACTGGTCGACAAGCTCATGCATAGAGAACAAAATGATAGAAAGTCAACTGGTCGACAAGCTCATGCACAGAGAACAAAGTTATAGAAAGCCAATTGGTCGAAAAGCTCATGCATGGAGAACAAAGTGATAGAAAGCTGGTCGACAAGCTCATACATATAGAACAACGTGTAATTGATAGACAATAAACTGGTCAACAAGCTCATGAATCGATAGTAAAGTGATGGACAGTAAACTGGTCAACAAGCTCATGAATCGATAGTAAAGTGATAGACAGTAAACTGTTCAATAAACTCATACATATAGAACAACATGATAGACAACAAACTGGTCAACAAGCTCATGCACAGAGAACAAAGTGATATAAAGTCAACTGGTCGACAAGCTCATGCACAGAGAACAAAATGATAGAAAGTCAACTGGTCGACAAGCTCATGCACAGAGAACAAAGTGATAAGAAAGCCAACTGGTCTACAAGCTCATGAATCGATAGTAAAGTGATAGACAGTAAACTGGTCAAAAAGCTCATGAATCGATAGTAAAGTGATAGACAGTAAACTGGTCAATAAACTCATACATGTAGAACAACATGATAGACAACAAACTGGTCGACAAGCTCATGCACAGAGAACAAAGTGATAGAAAGCCAACTGGTCAACAAGCTCATGCATAGAGAACAAAGTGATAGAAAGCCCACTGGTCAACAAGCTCATGCATAGAGAACAAAGTGATAGAAAGCCAACTGGTCAACAAGCTCATGCACAGAGAACAAAGTGATAGAAAGCCCACTGGTCAACAAGCTCATGCACAGAGAACAAAGTGATAGAAAGCCCACTGGTCAACAAGCTCACACATGGAGAATAAAGTATTATCAGCATTGCTTTCTTTCTAAATGATTTGCTATGTTCATCATGTTTAGATACGTTGTGCGTAGTATAATGACATGTGAATGTGTGTGTGTGTGGAGTGATTGTGTGACTTATTGTTTCTTTTTTTCCTCCTCTCTCTTTCTTCTTTATTTATTTCCACTGCCATCATTTATTTTATTTTAATATGTCCATATAGGCCTATGTATAATTATGGATGTGGGCAATATTTGTTGTTTATGATAATGCTTATTATTATTGTATGGATATTTTTAAAACGATTTTTTAGCACTTAAGTAACCGGCACCATGGTGTAGTGGTCAGTGCGCCTGGCTACGAGCCTAAGAGTACCGGGCTCGATTCCCGGCTGGTACGTTAGTATTTTTCCCCCCCTTCAGGGGCATGATCCCAATCGTCACCAGGGGTTGGTTTATTAAGTTCAAGTTAGGTTAAGACTCACACTGGCTCCACAACTTTATATTCACTATCATCACATCATCTCATTGCGGTTAAGAGATGTAGACAACCTCCTGTGGTGTACCCTGGGTAAAACTCTGTGTTACCAGAGCGGGTAATAGTCTACGAATAAGGAGACCAAACCTGGACATTCAGTCCTTCCCAATTAAATATGCCATACGATAAAAAAAAAACACTTTTTTATGTATAAAATGTAACTTCCTTATTATTAAGTCGGTTAAGTGTAAGAAAAGGTTCTGGTACTAACTTTTCTCAGATAAATACGATATTATTATTATTATTATATTTGTACTAAGAGATAAGTTTAAAGGGAAACCATTGTTTCATAAACCTGCTTTATTCCAAACAAGACCTGGGTCGTTCTCCAGTTGGTCCTCTTACACTGACTAGTTCTCACTCATGCTTGAATACACTCATGGTGAATACGTACCTCACTCTCAAACAAGGTTAACAAAGTGAGTTAATTATGTGGCTCTGACCGAAATCGTCTAATTTAATTTAGTAAGTCTGACCTCCGCCACTTAAGTTCTAAACGAAGCATTGAACCTCCACTAGTAAATCCCCCTACGGAGTAGTCTCTCAGGCTAAGA
Organism: Timema bartmani; assembly: GCA_902151455.1. Taxonomy (NCBI): domain Eukaryota; kingdom Metazoa; phylum Arthropoda; class Insecta; order Phasmatodea; family Timematidae; genus Timema; species Timema bartmani. The sequence goes on from CABFWB010002888.1 coordinate 11,601, forward strand.
GGTACGTACGTCTTGATTATACTGTAAAAAAACAAACTTTTTTTTTTAATAAGTCATGAGTCTTCTCTATTTAATCCCTAAGAAGGGGTGGAGTTCTTCTCGATAGATAAAGCTCACTAATAAAAAGTTCGCTACGTATTAGATATTATATTATATATATATGGAGTATAAGGGGTACAGTGGAAAAGGGGTGAAAAGTTCAATTTTAGCTTAAATTGAGTTAGTGCTGCCATCTGCTAGAGAATCATGAAAGATTTTTAATGCACTTTAAATTGAGTGTATATATATATATATATATATATATTAATTTGGGGTATTTAACTTGCACTTTCTGAACCGACTGATTATATCATCTCACGAGAATTTCTATGGGCGAGAACGAAAGGGTCTACCAATTTTGCCAGGAAAGGTGTTTTCACACACCTTCCAGGGTTCTTTTACATAGAGCTCAATCGACATGGAACTGACGGTTTTACTTCACCTCCAAAGGAAGTTGTGCTACAGATTTTTTTACCGCTCAAGAAAAATCCGTTTGACCCCGGCTGGTTTTGAGACCACGAACATTGGGTACTGACTGAGGCGAGTACTTTATCCCAAGACCACCGAGATTTTAACTTGTTTAACACGTGTGGCAAACACGCTTATTTGTCATTAAGTAATAAACACGATCATAAGAATCTTTGTTATTTATTTTATTTATTTAGCACCACGTCTTACTATCCGGATACCGGGGGCGTAATATACCCGGGGTGGACCGACTAGTAGAATAGGTATAGGAAAGAAGGAAAAACAGGACTTTTAGATTTAAGTGTTTATTCTAAATTTATTATTGTATTTTTAAAAAAGAAAAAGAACATAGCTAAAAGATGAAATGTTAATTCAAGATGTAGATCTAGGTCCCGAGCTACATGCTAGGAATCGGGATAAATAGTGTAAATAAATATCCGGGTTATACGCTTATGTACTAATTACACTAATGGGTTAGGAAAAGGGAATATTCAATACAGAGGACGTGAACCCACATTTTCGTGGAGGGAGAGTGGAAAACCATTTAGGGAAAACCACCCTCAGTTCACTCGAACGATATTCGAACCTCGATCTCCTCGTTCTCGGCAGTCTAGCTCAACACGAAACCAGCTAGCTACGCCACTGAGGCGGGTATCTTTGTTATTACTTTAGTACAGTATTAATAGTTATTGTTTATATTGGTGACTTGGGATGGCCTACTTTGACAATGTGGTAGAGTTCGGTCTCAACCTAATACCTGTTCAGGTTATACGCATATGTACTAATTACGCTAATGAGTTAAGGATGAGCAAGTTTAAATTTAGGTTAAGTGTGCCCGCATTTTCGTGGAAAACAATTTTGTTTGTTTTTAAAAAAAAACTTGTTACACCTAACTGGGATTCGAATCCCGATCTCCCTGTCATCGGAAGTCTAGTCTAACACGAGAGTGACTCTTTGAGCCAACAAACATGTAGTGTGTTTATTTCTAAAAAACCTTTCTCTTTATCTGGATGCACATAATGGTTATAAATTAAAAAAGAGTGATATGTGGACAGCGACAAAAAATCTTATCTTTATCTTCGCCTAGTTTGTTTCAAACCTACCTTCGCAATTAAAAAAAAAAAGGTGAGCTTCGCACAATCCTAATATGAATTATATATTTTTAGCACCGCGTCTAACTACCCATGAAGGCTGGACGCTCATTTCTAATAATTCAATATGTTATGCGTGGATATAATTCCAGTGTGTTATACGATTCTGTTGTACAGTTGAGCGATTGATCATCGGACTAGATGGAAGGCCTCTGAGTTGTTATACTATACTTCATGGTGTGAATACTCTAGCGAGCTATACCAACCGAGCGGCCGCCACCGTTTGCGATGATAGTACCAACAATTGCTGATAGAGGGCTTCATGTGGTCATCACAACGAGATTTCCGGATGTTAATCTCAGTCTTATAAGTCGGATACGCTACTTATTTATTCAAGTAGCTCCTCATTTGTCCCCACGAGGTTGATTTAGACCCCGTTACAAATCCACTGATTCACAGATAAACTTTAGAAGCGCCAGGGATAGAACCTGGGACCTCTGTATCTGTATCCAGAAACTCTTTACCATTAGATATGTAGCGTATAAGGGGGTACAGGGGAAAAGGGGGTGAAAAGTTCAATTTTAGCTTAAATTGAGTTAGTGCTGCCATCTGCTAGAGAATCATGAAACCTTTCTAATGCACTCTAAATTGAGCTAATGCTGCCATCTACTAGATAATCATGAAATCTTTCTAATGCACTTTAAATTGAGTTAGTGCTGCCATCTGTTAGACAATCAGGATACCTTTCTAATGCACTTTAAATTGAGTTGGTGCTGACATCTGTTAGATAACCATGATACCTTTCTAATGCACTTTAAATTGAGTTAGTGTTGCCATCTTCTAGAGAATCATGAAAACTTTTGATGCACTTTAAATTGAGTTAGTGTTGCCATCTTCTAGAGAATCATGAAACCTTTTAATGAACTTTAAATTTAGTTAGTAGTGCTGCCATCTTCTAGAGAGTCATGAAACCTTTATAATGCACTTTAGATTATGGTTAAAAGAGGTATCTCTTCTATTTAAATGAGTTTTTTAAAAAAAGCAATTGCTAAGGTCTTTATGGTGTATGAGATATACGAGTTGTTGTCCAGGAAAATGTTTGTATTATACTTTCCCCGGTTTTTACTCCTCGTAATTTTCTTATGCATATCACATTTCCTTAGCTTTTAAAGCATTAATATCTCTATGCTTTGCCTTTTTATCCTATTTTTCCGTTTCTACCTCTGGTAAAAAATAAAATATCATCAGTTTTCAGAGGAGAAGAATTAGTAACTTTCATTGCCTCAATATGACGACTGCTGCAGTAGAAACCAGCTTCAAACTAATCTAGAACCATACTCTTGAATTAATGCAGGAAATTTGATGTAAATATTATGCCTAGTCTAAGAATAACAATCTCCCGAAACCGTATCAAGCAAGAACTCACTGCTTTATTTGTAAGATGCAGAATAGCTTTGGCGCACACAAATAAATTTCGTAGAACACTAAAAGAGCACAACTTCGTATGCTCCACTAACGAATGCTTCAAAAGCAACGGACAATACAGCCTGGGAAAGATTCGTAGACGGAATTAAGAGCAGGTACGAAATTTGAGTTATATATTATACACATGGTCTGTAATTAAAACATAACTGGAAACTCAAGAGCTACGCTACTACAGAAGACTACAGCTATGATAGTTATAATTATTTACTGAGTTAAGGGTTCTGGGTTAGATTCCCGCATGGTTGAAAAAACTTTTATTAACGAAATGTGGTTTTCCCCTTTTATTGTGATAAATTAACGGCAGGAAGGCTGGATGTCATGTCTGTTCTAGATTTAAGTTAGATTAGGGTCGTGTGCTGATATAATCCGTTGGTTTAAGAGTGTACGTTAAATAACTTTTTTAAAAAAAGAACATATGTGGGGGCCTATAACCTAAATGTGTAGCACGTAGCCGATGACGGCGAGATCATGATTCGAATCTAGGTCGGGTGTATTGAGGGAGGTTTTTTTTCCCCAAAATGTTTTTACACTCTCCCTCCACTGAAATGTGGGTACAATTCCATAAAAAAATATAACCTCCCTAATCCCCGATACCTTTAGAATAATTAGCACATAAGGGTATAACCCGAACGTGCAATAAGACGTGGTAGTAAAAAAAAGTTTTCTATACCGAATTCACTAATTTTCCATTCAAGTAGCTCCTCATTTGTCCTCACGAGGTTGAGCTTGCCGCAGTTCCAGACTCACTGATTCACAGAAATATCTGGAAGCACCGGGGACCGAATCTGGTACCTCTGGATCTGTATCCAGAAATTCTGACCACCAGACTTTATTTTAGGGATGTGCGGTATCGAAAGAAAAGTTTCGATACTGTACTCATTAAAAGTAATGGAAGGAAAGTATCGATACCATACTAGTATCAAAAGAAAAGTATCGATAACATTAAATATCGATATTGAAACGCATATAAACTTTTCTGCTTCGTCTACTTGGGGGACTTTTTAGTTGACTACAAAAGATTATTTTGTTTAGTTTGTGATGACCGCGCTCATTGATAAAGGAAGGGGTGGTAAGACTGGTCGTTACTTGCCCCGTCAGGTATCAGACTGTATTGATAAACAAATATGAAAGAACAACTACGAGTTATGATAATCTAAAATAGATTGAGAGCTAGAGTTGATTCTGACTTATCAAGCAGAAAATGAGGGAGATTTGAGAAATAGTGTCATTTGTTCTTCTTCCACATTCCAACTAGTAAACATTTAATCTCAGCATGAGTGAAGATAGCAAAAAAGTTGTTTCTTTCGATAACAATCAGATACTGGAGAGTGAGTACTAATACCAGTAAAAGTATCGAAAAAAACGTATCGAGTAAAAAAAAAAACTAGTATCGAAAGGAAAATATCGATATTAGTAAAGTATCGATACTTTTTTTCACATCCCTACTCTATATAGTGAGTAAATCTGTTCTTTGTTTATGGCCCGGCGAAATATCAAGGGAGGGGTTTGAAGGTGGGAATCAATACCTCCCCTCCCCTGGAATAATGGAAGGTAGACAGACAGACAGACAGACAGACAGACCTCCAGTTTTATGGCTGATATCCTGAGTGGTCACATCAGATAGCCATGTCCCAATCCAATGATCCTTGGCGCAGTTAAGACTTCTTTTGTTCTCTACACACTTTCGATGGTGGTCATCCTGAACACCGAGCGTGAGGGGAAGGGGGGTGTTTTGATAGCGCTAATACTCACGTGTACTTTCACCTCTTTATTGAGTTGTTTATTTATTTATACAGCTCTCGACTGCACGTTTTAACTAAATAGTTATTCTTCCTTTATCCATCGCTTCTTAACTCCCGGGCATGCAGTAAGCATTTAAATTCTGCTAATGGGGCAGGTATGAGGAAGGTAAAATTTGGAGGGAATGTAACAGAATATGCTTAGAGGGAGTGTGGAATCTGGACAACTGACTCACTATCGAGCTGCCGTCACCAGCTGATTCGTTGAGCTGCCTACCGTCACTGCCTGACTCACTATTAAGCTGCTGTCATCGCCTGACTCCCTATTAAGCTGCTGTCATCGCCTGACTCCCTGTTGAGCTTCCGTAATCCCTTGACTCGTTGTTGAGCTGCCACCACCCCCTGACTCGTTGGGCTGCTATCACTCACTCCCTGTCTTGTTGAGCTGTCACCCCCTTGACTCGTTGGGCTGCTATAACCCCTGTCTCGTTGAGCTGTCATCCCCCTTGACTCGTTGGGCTGCTATCACTCCCTGTCTCGTTGAGCTGTCACCCCCCTTGACTCGTTGGTCTGCTATCACCCCCTGTTTCGTTGAGCTGTCATCCCCCTTGACTCGTTGGGCTGCTATCACCCCCTGTCTCGTTGAGCTGTCATCCCCCCTTGACTCGTTGAGCTATCACCCCCTTGACTCGTTGAGCTTCCGTCACCCCCTGACTCGTTGAGCTGTCATCCNCATTCCCATTGATTTCCCTCGACTAGGAGTTGTCTCCTGATATTCAGAGAAAAGGCGAGAGAGTTGTGGAGATTGATTGCTGATCAAGCCCTCTGGAGGTCGTCCCGTCACACATGTTGCCGTCTGTTCAGGGGCACCGTAAGGGTGGATTCCCCACCAACAGATTGGCAGCTTATATTAGAAACCATCCCTTTATACAGACGGGGCGATATACATTAAGGTAGCAATTCTCCCATTGAGATTTATCTACACAATCTTAATTAATTATATTTATATTTAAAATGTAATGTATATATTTTAACACTGCATCTTACTACCAGTTCGGGCTATACGATTATGTACTAAATACATTAATGGTTTTAGGGATTAAGAAGATTATATTTAGAAGAAGTGTACCCGCATTCAGGGGAAGGAAGAGTGGAAAATTATTTTGGAAAAACCACCCTCAATAGGCCTACACCCAAACGAGATTTTAATCTTGATCTCCCCGTCATTGGCAATATAATCTACTGCAGGAATATCGCCTTAGATCATACGGCCACCGAAATAATTTGTATATATTAAACATGAAATAAAATAATTACAATTTGAAATATCTAAGCTACGCACACTGTTTGATAACGTAGATTAAGGAAAAATATCGAAAAAATGTTACCTTGGTTAAATAACTAGAAACCCGCTTCGGTGGCTGCATGGTCTAACGCGCTACTCTCGCAGTAGACCATACTGCCAATGACGAGGAGATTGAGGTTCGAGTCTTGATCGAGTGTACTGAAGGCTGTTTTTCAAAATGGTTTTACACTCCCACTTCATGCAAATGCATGTACAATTCCACTAAATATAGCCTCCTTAATCCCTAAAACCATTAGCGTGGTGAGTAGACAAGCGTATAATCCTAACGGGTTGTAAGACGCGGTGCTAATAAAAAATAATGAGGTGTTCTGTACGGCCACAGCCCAGAGTGCCACCCATCACTATCCAAAAAGAACACAAATGAGGTTAGTACGAGCGGCAACCGCGCATCACTATCCAAAAAGAACACAAATTAAGTTGGTACGAGAGGCAGCCACCCATCACTATCCAAAAAGAACACAAAGTTAAGTTGGTACGAGAGGCAGCCACCCATCACTATCTAAAAAGAACACAAATTAAGTTGGTACGAGTGGCAGCCGCGCATCACTATCCAAAAAGAACACAAATGAGGTTGGTACGAGTGTCATCCACGCATCACTATTCAAAAAGAACACAAATTAAGTTGGTATGAGTGGCATCCACGCATCACTATCTAAAAGGAACACAAATTAAGTTGGTACGAGCGGCCACCACGCGTCGCCTCGTCCGCTTTTCTTACTTACTAAAATTTTAAATCTATCTAGCAAAATCAAAAGTTTTGGCGCGAGGTTGGAGTCATGATTTAAACAAATTACTAATACCATTTGTGAATCAATCAGTGAGTTGTGAAAAGATATTGGAATTTAAAAAAAAGAATCACAAAAGAAATTTTCAATAACCACTTAAGAATTAATGTGGTAAAATAAAACCTATTTTTTCTAAGATTCAAATTCCAGTTTCGCGATTCGTGATTATTTTTATTTTTTGTTACGTCTTTAATTTCATTCAAGCTATACGCATATGCATTGATTACGCTACTGTGCTAAGGATGAAGGTAGTCGAATTTAGAAAAATCGTACCTGGAATTGCGTGGAGGGAGAGTGAAAAACTATTTTTATATATTAAAAAAAACGCTCAGTACACCTGATTGAGATTCGAACCTTGATTTCCCCGTCATTAACAGTCCAGTCTATTACAAGAGTGACGCCTCAGACCAATTTGACCAGCGAAGTGGTTTAGATAAAGTTTCACGTAAAGCTGAGTAAGGGGAAAAAAAAAGGTCAAAATAAATCAATGTTAACGTAGCTAGGAACTGTATCGCATGTGTAACTGTATGGGTGGCGGGTGGTGGATGGTTGATAAGAGGGATAGTGGAGGGTGGTTGGGGAGGGTGTCATCTGTATTCTGCACGGGGCAGATGTAACTGTTGTTTTGTTAAAAGAGGTGGGACATTTCGACCCTGGAACTCAATCGAGTTAACACATGGCGGATCTGGGAAAGGCCCGGTTCACATGAGCTGACTCGCTTACGTCTGTCCGCAACACTAATTGGATCGTGATTCCGGGCAACATGGGTAGTACCTTACCTGGTGTTTGTGTCAGGATGTTACAACGGATCACCTGTTCCATCAGATAGATACACCCGGTTTACAACACACCCAAATTCTGGAGTGGATTAATTACAACAGAGCTCTCTTCAAGGAGATAAATATGCTCCGTTTACAACACAGTCACTAGAGTGGATTAATTACAACAGAGCACTCTTCAAGGAGATAAATATGCTCCGTTTACAACACAGTCACTAGAGTGGATTAATTA
>CABFWB010002888.1:26764-39774 GCA_902151455.1 Timema bartmani
GGGGGGGGGGGGGGGGGGCTCCCCCACCTTTGCTTAGGTGACAAGAGGGGGAAAAAACAAGTTGGGATGGGACATTTTTAGCTTGCACGCTCGTATAGGATCTCTGTATAGGCAACCTAGCAAATATTATCAGTATAAAAAACAAATAAAAAACATAATCATGTGGTTTGATTTATTGGACGTGTGAAACGGAGTTTTCCGTTTTAACTCCACCGATTTGCATTTGTCTGTCTGTCTGTGGTGGATCTGTCTCAAGATAACTTTTGAAAGTATTAACCGATTTTATTCAATCTTAGCATGGCTGTTCTTTGTAGGCCTACCTTTAAACATATTCAATTATTTGGTTAAAAACAAATCGAATGAAGAGTTGGGGAGAAATCAACCCTTGTAGATATAAAAACACGACTTCTAGCACTGAAAAACTATTGTAATAGCATTAATAAATATTAAGTTTTTAATTTTTATATTTCACTGTTTTTTTTAAAGAGGAGTGGGATAGAACAGTTCAAGGCCCCACTAAGTTTTCCCAGGACTCCACCACGTTTTATAAGGTCAGTCCTACATGGGAATAGAGTGGTGGGAAAACTTTCATGAAAAAATAAAAAAACCTCTCAATACGCAAGCCCCGGGATTCAAACCCCGATCATAACGTCACATGCAATACAGGTTTACATAAGAATAAAGTATGCGACCACTCGACTATAGATGTTGGTATTTCACTATAATATTATTATTACTATACATAAATTATTAGTTCTATCTATAATAAAGTAGGGTTTGGTGACCTTGTGGTCTAGGGGGTAAGGTGTCGGACTTCTGTGCTGGGGGTCCGGGGTTCAATCCTCGGTCCCGGCACAGATCTATCTGATTGCCAAACAAAGTGCGTATAACCCGAACGGGTAGTAAGACGCGGTGCTAATAATAATAATAATAATAATAATAATAATAATAATAAAAAAAATAAAGTAGGGAGTAACGAAATAATGTTATATTAACAAAATTCTATATTTACAAGAAAAAAATCCTGAAAAATATTTCTGGAACAAAATATTCTCAAAAAACAAACATATACAAGACATTAAATTTAATTTCTAAACAAATTTTAATATTATAGCTTCCTTATAGGATTATTAACATTCAGATAAATACTAACAAAGTGTACAACAATTTAAAAAACACCCGTTAAGCATCTGACAAAAAGAAAGTTATACAATCGACAAATTCCGCCCCCCTCTCCCCACCCCCCAAATCATTCACTTAACTACCCCAACAACCCGCTTCGGTGGTCACACGGTATAACGCGATACTCTCGAAATATACCAGAATGTTGACGACGGGTTTGAATCTCGATCGGGTGTACTGAGGGCGGTTTGATGAAAATTGTTTTTCACTCTCACTCCACGCAAATACGGGTACACTTTCTATAAATATAACCTTTCTAATCTCTGAAATTATTAGCGGGATTAGTAAATAAACGTATAACCCTAACGGGTAGTAAGATGTAGTGCTAAAATAAAACTACCAACAAAACTATTTTATTAGTGTTGTTTTTATAAGTATTGATATAATATCAAAATTGACGGCTCTGCAGATCACATTACCTGACGTATGAATACGTAAATCGAGTTAACATTTCTAGCTGTCAGTTAAGGCCTTTCCTATGAAAATTGGTCTGTGATTTGGACAGTAAAAAAAAAAGTTGACTTAACTGAATTTTCCTCTGGTTACAACTCGTATTTATACAACTTCTGTTCGTGATAAAAAAAAACACTTTTTATAAACACTACATATGAAAAAAAATCTCATAAATTGATTAATCACTAGAGAAACGAACTGTCTTGTCAAGGATGACTCCAATATGTGCGCAAAACACTTGACCTCTTGATGTATTGTTTAAACTTTACGCTCTACCGTTGAGGGAAATTTAATCAAAATTGTAAACGTCATTTCGAGATAGCAACCAGCAATTCTCTGTTTATAGCGTTGAGTTTGATGTAATTTTTTTTTTTTTTAATGTTTTCATACAAAAATTAATTAGATTAAAGCAGTTAAAACCCACGATGGTTGGACTTTCTGTTAAGGTTCTCCATAAAGTTACAAATTTGCGTTTAATCCCCGTAGAGTGTACTTTTATTGGTCTACCTTGAATGTTTTTACACTCTTTATTAGTGCGAATTCGTGTGAATGTGCTCTAAATTCTACCTTTCGTATCCTTTACTTAGTAGTGTAACTATATGGATAACCCGGATGTCTGGTAAGAAGCCGTAAACACACATTAAAAAAACCACTCTTTTTTTTATACAATGTTTGTGTAAAAATATAAAGTTTTGAACGCCATATTAATATATCAGTACCAGCTTAGGTAAGTCGTCACTCTTGCAATAGATTGTATTGCCGATGGCGGGGAGATAAGGGTTATAATCCCGGTCAGGTGTAATGAGGGTGATTTTCCTTAAATAGTTTTTGACTCTCTCTCTCTCTCTACATGCAAATGTGGGTACACTTCCCCTAGATTCAAGATTAATCCCTAACACATTTGCTTAGTTTATTACATATAACATGTAAGCCTGACGGGGTAGTAAGACGTGGTGCTAAAATTACGTGTGTATAATACTAATTACACATTCCTAGTAAAACGTTGGTTATGAATATTAGATGTTCTGTCTTTCGACAGGTACGTTCTCTTGTCCAAATTGAATCCTCCTGCTTATCCTATAGGCAGATTTTTTTTTTAAATATTCTGAAATTTCATCTTCTTTCCTTGTTTGAAGTTATCCATCAGTTGCATTCGTGGTCTTCCTGTTCTCCCCTCTTCCTCCTACCTTGCCTTCTATGACGTCAATCAATTATACGTTTGTTCTCCTCTTATGGACCTTTCTTCATGTAATCACCTAAATAACGGTTTCGTTTTTTTTCATTCACTTTTCTTATAACTGCTGGTGCATTAAAAATAATAATAGTAATTAAGTTACGTTTCTCTCAACACGTTCAGATATGGCTGTTAAATTACCGTTAGGTTAAGACGTGCTAATTAAAACATAAAATTACATATAATATTAAACACCAAACCCCTTTTTTCTTAGCACCACCTCTTACTACCTGTTCGGTCTATAGGCCTGTGTACTAATAACCCTCATATGTTTAGGATTAGGAAGGTTTAGTTTAGAGGAAATGCACTTGTATTAGCGTAAAAGGAGACTGAAAAACCATCTAGGAAAACCCACCCTCAGTGCACCCGACTGGGATTGAACCCTGATATCCCCACCAGTACAACACGAGAGTATCGCGTTAGTCTATGCATGCGGCCATCGAAGCTGGTATTACAAAGTCTTAAATCAAATTATAAAATTTGCATTGCTCATTTTGTTTTCTCATATCGTCAACATTGACTTTTTATTCAGATCTTTTAAATTATTATTATTATATGTTGTCAAATATCAAGAATTTAAAATTGTGACCCGAGAAGAAAATAAATGTTATTTAAACTAGACATTTATTAAAATGGTGAATGCATGGGGTAACTTGTTGTGTAACTCTGTAAAGAGAAGAAAGCAACAAGAAATAGCCCTATTTCGTCCACACAGAATTTATACAGCTTATCTCATTTTAATGTTACGTCTATTTTATTCTCTCCTGTCTTTGGGGGGGGAAAAAGTAGTACCAACTTGATTCTACAAGGTTAAAAACTTTTCTCATTTCAGTGCTGTCCAATTATTTCACATTTGTATGCAGTTGTTTATATTACATCCAAGCTTAGCTTATAATGGGGGTGGTTTATAGAAAAACATGTTTAGTTAAATAATTAAATTAATAAATCCAAAATTGTAGTATTTCCATGTTTAGAATGCCCTTTGTGATACACGTATAATTTAAAATATCAATGTATTGTTATTTTAATACAATTTTCAAATGAAGGACATTATCTAACAGCTATAAAAGCTACTAGATACACTTTCACGTGTTCATACGTCAAGTCATGTTGTTATATGACATCAACAACTATAAAATAACACCAACAATATGGTAAAATGCTATCATCAGTGTTGGCTGAAAAAAATTACGTTGGTGTTTTCTCAAAAGTCTTTTCTAAAAACAATAGACTATCTTATATATAACACGTATGGATTTCAAAATATTAAATTTCCTTATTATAGTGTTTGGAAAACCTAGATGTAGATGGGAGGATAACATTAGAATTGAATTGAAAGAGATAGGGTGTAATGAGGTGAACTGGATATAGTTAGCTCAAGATAGGGATAGAGTGTGATGAGGTGGACTGGATAGAACTCGCTTAAGATAGGGATGGGGTGTAATATGGGGGACTGGATACAAGTCGCTCAAGAAAAGGATAGGATATAATGAGGTGGACTGGATAGAAATAGCTCAAGATAGGGGTGTAGTATATAATGAGGGGAACTGGATAGAACTAGCTCAAAATAAGGAGGCTGTAATGAGGTGGACTGGATAGAACTAACTCAAGATAGGGATAGGGCGTAATGAGGGGAACTGGATACAGCTAGCTCAAGATAGGGATAGGCTTTAATGAGGGGAACTGGATATGTGGCGTGCTGCTCTTATTGAACTTTCTCCAACTTTGGTTTTAATCAAAGTACCTCTAATACCAAGACTAAGCACATTATATTAAATAAGATATTTAAAAAAATACTTTACTGTTGTAACCAATTAAAAAAGTATGCAAAACTCACATTTTAAATGTGAACTAAAGTTGAAGTGAATCTTGAAACATTCTAAGCAAAGTCGAAGTCATATATAAGGTTTTTTAGCTTTTGAAATATCTATTAAGGTGGGATAGTAGGGAAAATGAGTTAATGGCAGTATTTTTGAAGGTTTAAAAAAAACTAGCATAATAAATCAAATATGTTACCAGTTGACACATAGTATAATCTCAACAGTTATTGAATATTTGTAAAGGATGTTCTAAAATTTTATGAGACTTTTTTTAAATCTTCTTTTAAAAAGATTTTCATCAAACTCTAATATACTCATGATAAATATCAAACAGTTGTTGAGATCACCGTGTGAAGTAAATTAAACTATGTGTCTTTTGGAGAAATATCTTATTTATCTTGTCGAAAAATATCGTTTGCCACAAAAACTGCAAACAACTCAGAATATTTTTCTCGTAACCTTACAACCAACCTTAAATGTACCGAAGTAAAAGAAAGGATAAGAGAAAAACTAATTACACGTTATATTGTTTTATGGTGACATATCTGAATTCATCTGTGATTGCCTTGTAGATGTCATTTAATGATTATTCTGTGTTTTAAATAGTCCTCAGTAGATGTTATAAAAAGGAACATATTGTAATGATCCTGCTTTTTTGCATAGCTTTTTGGAGTAATTAAATTCAGTTTGTGTCAAATTTATTAGTCGCACTGTACTGTTGTTGCTAAACTTCCGTACACGTGCAAAGACTACGGGTTTGGAACATTCAGTTTGCTTGCTTCTAGCCCTAGTAATTATTAAAGAAAAAACCTCGCAGTGTGAGTGCGAGAAAGAGAGCAACATATTTCATTTGCAAACTGTATTTATTTTAATTTATTTAAAAAAAAGTAGTTTTGCTTGTGCTCGCAAGAGTTCAGCAGCTCTCGGTATCAAAATTGATGTTATAACCAGGAAACTGTTGGGGGGGTATTAATTTTGTCTGGAACTTGTTAACTACGTGTTCTAAGAGAACTAGCACGATGAAGAAACATGGATGCTATTGTGGCAATTTCTTGAATGTATCATCTTAATTTATGAAAATGAAAGTTATAAAATGTGTTAATATAAACAATATTTAATTAACAATATCATCAAAAGGTTCGCGAGAACGTATCGCGACAATATGTTGAAATATGTCATATTTAGTAAAATATTTCAAATCTGTTCACAATATATATGTATTTTTTTTCTTCCTTCAAAGTGTTGTGAAGATGTAGGGAAGATGATGAAGGTGAAAATAGTGAATATGGGTGAAGTAGTTGAAGTGAAGAATATTTAACCTTCGGCTTTAAAATTTCGAATCTTTGCACACACATATCAATAAAAACAACACCTCAATCACGTTAACCCACTTTCGGGCCATACCGACCGCTGGGTCACCTTCTGTTAGCGAAGATAGTGACAATTTCTGTGGATAGAGGGTGGTTTCAGAATAATAATGAAGAATAAAAATAATACTATCTGTTAAAACACGTTAGTAAAATTAGTGAGATAATGTAATTAGGTGGCACGCAAATGTGCATTAATTGTTGTAACCAAAGCTTGATTCAACTAACGAGAGGTGTATTTTAAATTTTTTATATCCAGTAGCGTGTTGTGGGATGTTTTCAGGGGGAGCAGAAATATTTTGAGCTTACCTGTGAAATACGCTTTTGTGGTCAGATCTGTCTAGTTAAGTCGTTACTCTTAGCAATAAGAGTGTAAGATTTACACCAAGACAAGAGCCTTCTTTCAGTGATCAGAGTATAAGATTTACATCAAGACAAGAGCCTGCTTTCAGCAATCAGAGTAAAAGATTTACATCAAGACAAGAGCCTTTTTTCAGTGATCAAAGTATAAGATTTACATTAAGACAAGAACCTTCTTTCAGCAATCAAATTACAAGATTTACAGAAAAACAACAGCCTTCTTTCAGTGATCAGAATATAAGATTTACATCAAGACAAGAACCTTCTTTCAGTGATCAGAGTGTAAGATTTACAGCAAGACACGAGCCTGCTTTCAGCAATCAAATTACAAGATTTACAGAAAAACAACAGCCTTCTTTCAGTGATCAGAATATAAGATTTACATCAAGAACAATAACCTTCTTTAAGTGATCAGAGTGTAAGATTTACAGCAAGACACGAGCCTGCTTTCAGCAATCAAATTACAAGATTTACAGCAAGACAAGAACCTTATTTCAGCAATAAAATTACATGTTTTACAGCAAGACAAGAGCCTTCCTTCAGCGACCAGATTATAAGATTTACAGCAAGACAAGAACCTTCTTTCAGCGAACAAGGTATAAATCACAATAGCACCTACTGGATTGCCAATGATGGGAAATTTTGGATTCTAATCCCAATCGGTTCTACTAAGGATGTTTCTTTCCTAAATGGTTTCCCACTCTCCTTCCAAACAAATGTGGGCAGACTACCTCTAATCTGCTTCCTTCCTCATCCCTACCCTAATAGAGTGATTATCATAAATGCGCATAATCTGAACAGGTAGTAAGACGCGGTGATAATCCCAATGAATTAGCATTCTCTAATTATTTTAATTGTGAGTATTGACTAACATTTTCATTAATACTTTACAGCCATTGTGATACACCTCTTTTACCCCTAATATCCTGTTTATTTATATTCATCAATACTTAATTAGTTTTTAATTGAATCGTATATCATTTACAAATAAAGCTGATCCCCCATGATTACATCTATTTTAGTCCACTAGCTTGAGTTTCTCCCCGAAGGAGAGATAATGACTTTTTAAGGTGGGGTTGGAATGGAATGCGAGTTTTTTTTACAGATTGTGTACATTAAAAAAATTGACACAACATATGAAATATTGCGTAATTTGATTCATTTAGTTTGATTTTATTCATGTAATCTTAACAGTTCTTGAATATTTTTGTCATTATCGTCCTAGAATTTAATGAAATACTTTTATTCTTTTCGTTTAGAACGTTTCTTTTCAGATGTTCAAGAACGGCTTTGAACAAGCTTCGGTGGGGGCACGGTCTAAGGCGGTACTCTCTCAGTATAATAGACTGCCGATGACGGGGATATCGAGGTTCGAATCTCTGTCGGGCGTATTGAGGATGGTTTTCCCTACATAGTTTTCCACTTTCCCTCTAAACAAATGCGGGTACACTAAATATAGTACTCCTAATCCCTAAAACCATTAGCGTAATTAGTAGATAAGCTTATAACCCTAATGGGTGGTAAGACGTGGTGCTAAAAAAAAAGAACGATTGATATTACTATTTATAGAAAATTCATCTAAACGTATTTACTAAAGCAATTTTTTATTTATTCTGTCCAAAGTAATGTTTTGTTGTAAAAACATAAAAAATACTGGTTGTTATCTCTCGCTCCTTTTCCCCTCACCTAGCATTCATTGTTCTGCAGATTGTAGCGCTTATGAAGGGTTTACATTTTAAGGATACAGGGGGAAAAGGTGGGGAGTCCAATATTTTTAGCTCAAATTGAGCTAGTGTTGCCATCTGTCAGACAAGCATGAGACCTTTCTAATACACTTTAAATTGAGCTAGTGCTGCCATCAGTTTAGACAATCATGAGACCTTTCTAATACACTTTAAATTGAGCTAGTGCTGCCATCTGTTGAGACAATCATGAGACCTTTCTAATTCACTTTAAATTGAGCTTTTGCTGCCATCAGTTTAGACAATCATGAGACCTTTCTAATACACTTTAAATTGAGCTAGTGCTGCCATCTGTTTAGACAATCATGAGACCTTTCTAATACACTTTAGACTATGGTTAAAAGAGGTATCTGTCATGTTTAAATTATTTTTGACTGCAGATCGAACGGGTAGTAAGATGCGGTGCTAAAGACAATAATATTAAAACAAAGTATATTTTCTGGGGTCCTTATAGGAGTTCGAGGTATATAAATTACTGTACTGGAAAATGTGTGTAATTTGAACTCGCCCCCCCTTCCCCCTATTCCCGTGTACCTTATATTTACCACCATCGCCTTTTCTAGGTCGGACGTAACTCGACAGTTATTGCTCTGCATAAACCATTTTAGTGGGCCTCTCTTCGACTAATATTTTTCACTGCTCTATCACGTGCATTCACTAGTAGCCTCCGAACTTTCAGTAAAAATTGCATTGGCTACATTTGTCAAATTTATAAACATCATCTGTCAGAATTCTAAATGTGTCTGGTCTATGAATAATTGAAAGTAGATCCGCTAACATTTACAACTGTCAATAAGAGAGAGAGAAAATAATTTTCTGACTTGACGTATCATGTGTTATGTCACATACATACAGCGCCATTGTGATTTATACTTTGTTCGCTGAAAGAAGGCGTTCTGATCTATGTTTTTTTTTTTTTTTTTTTTTGTAAGGTGGTGAGGNTTTTTTTTTATTTGGAAGGAGGAGACGAGGGTGCGGACTTTTAGTGAATTCCAAATAAACATACATCACCTAGTTGTAAATTTTATACTCTGATTGCTGAAAGAAGGCTCTTGTCTTGCTGTAGATCTTATAGTGTGATTGTTGATATAAGGCACTTGTCTAATGGTAAATCTTATACTGTGATTGCTGAAAGAAGCCTCTTGTCTTGCTTTAAATTTTATACCCTGATTGCTGAAAGAAGCTTCTTGTTTTGCCTTAAATCTTATACACTGATCACTGAAAGAAGGCTCTTGTCTTACTGTAAATCCTACACTCTGATCACTGAAAGAAGGCTCTTCTCTTGTTGTAAATCTTACACTTTGATCATTGAAAGAAGGCTCTTGTCTTGGTGTAAATCTTACACTTTGATCACTGAAAGAAGGCTTTTGCTTGCTGTAAATCTTACACTCTGATCATTGAAAGAAAGCTCTTGTATTGCTATAAATCTTATACTCTGATGGCTAAAAGAAGGCTCTTGTCTTGCTGTAAATCTTACACTTGTGAATGTGAGGAATGCCAGGCCTCCACCGTGGTTCGGATCCCACGTTAAACTGTAGGTCCTACATTTCATCTCACAATCACCCTACCATTACACATTAGCGTACGTGCGTATAACCCGAACGGGTGGTAATACGTGGTGATAATAATAATAACTATTGCACTAATTGGGCATGCACTTATCCTTTCGGCTAGTTAGTGATGCCTACACCATCTGGTAGAAATGACCTAATGAGAGTTAAGGTAGTAGTGTGGTTCCCCGCTGCCGTTAACACTTAATTTCTACGAGCGAGTGAGAAAGAGTCCACCAATTTTTGCCGGAAAAGTTATGTTCACATAACTTCAAGGGTTCTTTTACACGCCATTTATCGACACGAGATCGGCGGCTTTACTTCCCCTCCAAAGGAAGTTTAAATAAGACTGGCCAGTAATAATCTTAGAAATATGTTTACTTATAAAGGTTTGGTGATCACGTGGGTGTGGGGGAGTAAACTGTGTCCGTCTCATTGAGTCTGGTTGGGGGTGACTAGTAATTCTGTGTTCTAATCCTCTTTGGGTGTACTTATATAGGTTTTTTTTCCCGACACTTTCTCTAAGTAAATGCGGGTACAGTTGCTATAGAGTCTACCCTCATCACGATATCATTTTAGGGCAAATATTTCCCGCCTCGGTGGTGCAGTAAACTAGCGCTCTAGTTTCGTGTTGAGCTAGACTGCCGAGGATGGGGAGATTGAGGTTCGAATCTCGCTCGGGTGAACTAGGGAGTGGTTTTTCCTAAATGGTTTTTCACTCTTCCTCCACGCGAATGCTGGTTCACTTCATCTATATTCAACCTTTCTAATTCTTGACCCATTAGTGTAATTAGTACTTAAGCTACCCGAACGGGTAGTAAGATGCGGGGCTAAGTATTATTAGAGCAAATATTCGTATAGCCCGGATAGGTAGTAAAATATGGTACAGAATTTTTTTAAATCAAATAACACAAAAGAAAAACAAAATTAAAAAAAAAACACCATTAAATAGCTAGGTCAAATATTTTCAAAATAACATTACGAAACGGTGAACAAGTATATAAAACCATTTCCCCTATTATTGGTGTTTTTTTTATATAGAAACCACGAATGTGTTACAAACTTCTAAGGCCATTCCTTTTTCTTTGTACAAAACACATTTGCGATAGTCATGCATCAAAATCGACACAACTATTTGAAGTAATCTCTTTTTAGTTTAGATATATAAATATTTTTTTTCAACATCCCCAAAAAAAAACAAAAAAAACTAGACATCATAAAAATGTGAACGAAATGTATTTTTGAAACAGTTTTGTCCATGCGAACCAACTTTTCATATATTTAAATTTTCCACAAGTGAAAAATAAACATTCTGGTTTTATAGAGGAAGTAAAAAGTGTTTTTTTTTATATGATGATATTTTTCAAACAGTTTCAAAAGTTACTCGAACTACTTTCATTTACTAGAACTACTACCACGTTAAATCATATATTTTACAGGTTTCACTTTTGACAGTTAGTACCAATTCCTAGATGGTAATCTACCTATATTGCACCCAAAAAAAAATGTTCTAAGCCAGTCGTTCTCAAAGCGGGGTTCGCGGGCTTAAAGTGACCGATTTAGCTATTGTCGTTTAGCCGGGAAATTAAAAACAATAATAGTTCCAAACAAAAAAATAACACTGAAGTTCAGTTTCGTGCATTCTTCATTTGACAACAGATATATCGGGACGTTTATTTTGTTTTAGTTTACAAATTTTTGTTTGCTAATTATTTTTTATATTAAAAAAAACTGTTTTGTTGGTTTCAATTCCACTGTTTTAATTTTTAGCAGACTAATTACGTTAATAGTTTTAGAGATGAGGAAGGTTATATTTTATAGGAAGTGTATACGCATTTGCCGTCATCCAATGATCACGATACGACATCTGTTCACCTAAGCTCCGTACTATCCACGGAGGATGGGGTGGGGGGGGAGGAGGGGGCGGCGGCGAGAAGGGCCTTTAAAAACGCGTACCACCCCACGGATGGAAATTAGTCAAGGTAGGCTAACTAAACAACTCGACCCAGACATACCATGTTGATGTGGTTTTATGATTTTTTTTTACTTTAGGAAACGGTTGAATTAAGACCAGCGAAAAGGTTTTACCATATTTTAAATAAAATTAAGTAGAAATATAACAAATTATTATTTTAAATTAAATATATATTTCACTAATCCCAATTTCTGTTGTCAAATGAAGAGTCCAGCTAACCGTGCTTCGGCACGTCTTCTGGTTAAAGAGTAATTGTATATCCAATTTCACGGTTAATCGGACGTGATACGGGCACTTCAATATACGATGTATTAAATATGGGCCTTTCTCTGTGGTCTGGTGGTAAGAGTTCCTGACTACAGACCCAAAGGTCCCTAGTTCGATCCCCGGCGCTTCCATATTTTTCTGTGAAGTGGTGGGTCCGGAACTGGGGTCAAACTCTGACTCATGAGCACAAACGAGGAGCTACTCTAATAAATAAGTAGCAGCACCGGTCTAGAAAACTGATATTAACGGCCGGTAGGGTTCTTATGGCTCGATTACGGGCTGACGCAATGGAGTTTATTAATTTTTTTAACAATGCACGCACCCGATTCACTGGCCGCATGGTCTAAGGCGTCACTCTCGCAATAGACTAGATTTCCAATTACAGGAAGATCGGAGTTCGATCCCAGTTGGGTTTACTGAAGGTGGTTTATCCTAAATGGTTTCCCACACTCTCTCTCTCTCTCTCTCTCTCTCACTCACTCACTCACTCACTCACTCACACTTGAGTACACTTCCTCTAAATTTAAACTACCCCATTCCTAACAATTTAGCGTAATTAGTCTACATAGGATTATAACATGAACGGGTAGTAAGAAATAATAATAAAAAAATTACGCAAAATACCTTGATAATCTTCAGCTTAACATAAATAGAATATATCAGAGTAAATATTTAATATTTTGTCAATCGGTAGGCACAATACAACATTATACTGGTTTGTAAATATATTTTGTAAATCTGACCACGTGGCCGTTGCTGAGCTAATTGTAACACTTTTTTTTAAAAAAATTCTATTTACGCTGCCATTTATAAATATTTTTTTCCAAAACCTGGTTGTTGGAGTCTTACCCACATATATAAACATGTGTAGGTATATTCTATAGGTGGAATGACTAATGAATTTGGGTCTCCCATGAGAGTATATGCGTGATGCTCATAACAATGGAAATAATTAATCAATTTAAACAAAACATAGAGAACTCAATCCCCAAGGGCACAATTGTTTGTTTATATATTTTTTTATTCCCCTTTGGAGCACCATTGTGTCGTCAGAATCCTG
>CABFWB010002888.1:44304-55134 GCA_902151455.1 Timema bartmani
AGCGTACAGCCCGAACAGGTAGAAAGACTTTGTGATAAAAAAAAAAATCAGCTTTTATACAGGATTGTCTTTGTAGATAATACTTATATCATCAAGTTCGAGTTGTTTTGAAATTATCACCTATTTATAGTTATAGTCGTTGATAAAAAAATATTTTAGCACTGCGTCTTACTACCCGTTCGGTTTATAAGCTTACGTGTTAATTACGCTGGTGGTAATATGGATTAGGAAGGTAATATTTAGAGGAAGTGCTGCAGTACTTGAGTGGAGGGTGAGTGGAAAACCATTTTGGAAAAACCTTTGTACACCCGACCGAGATTTGAACCCTCGATCTCTCCATCATCAGCAGTCTAGCCTACTGCGAGAGTAGCGCGTTAGACCATGCGGCCACCAAAGTCGTTGATAAAATAACTAACATATTTTTTTGTATAGTCGTTCCGACATAGCTTGGACACAATGGTGTCATCTCATTTACATATTTTTTCAACCAAAATAATTGTGTTATGGGTTCACATTTTGGACATCCTTAGTTTGGTGCCGGGACCAAAATATAAACTACAAGCCATGACCTCATTTTATAAAGTAGAACACTAGTTTAGTCAGTTATACACTACATCCATCCATCCCTTGTATGTTTGTATGCGTATGCGCTTGATATCCAAAATATATATATATATATATACAGTGTGCTGGCAATTTGGTTTATTTGATCTTCAGGAGGTCTCCATGTTTGGGTCACGGCCAAATGGGCTTAGCGCCATTTCTGTGTTTCTTGACAAGTGGTATGGCCACACTAATATTTAACCTCAATCTTTTAAAATTAATCAATATCATGCATGACTTGTTACAAAGTGTGCGCGCGCTCCGCTTTACAAGATAACACGTTAGAAGGTTATTTTGTGTGTGTGTGGAAAAATAGATATAACTTATAATAAAGAGATATCTATAGGCCTATTATTGACTCTTGTTCACTTATTGAAGGAATTAGTTTTAAGTAATGATTTTATTTTCAAATATTAGATTTAATAACAGCTTCCCGCTTCGGTGGACACATGATCTAGGGCGCTACCCTCACAGTAGATGGTTGATGACGGGGAGATAGAGGTTCGAATCTCGGTCGGTTGAACTGAGGGTGGTTTTTACCAATAATATTCCACTCTCACTCGCCGCAAATGTGGGTACACAACCTTTAAATTTAATATTCCTCATCTCTAACTCATTAGAGTAATTAGTACATACGATTATAACCTGAACAGGTAGTAAAACGTGTTGCTAAAATATCATTAACATATATTTAGTTTAATATTTTTTATTTAATTTAGCACCACGTCTTACTACCCGTTCGGGCTATACGCTTAAGTACTAATTACGCTAATGGATTAGGAATCAGGAAGGTTGAATTTAGAGGAAGTGAACCCACATTTTCTTAGGGGGAGAGTGGAAAACCATTTAGGAAAAAACACCCCCAGTTCACCTGAACGAGATTCTAACCTCAATCTCCCCATTTTCGGCAGGCTGACTCAACATGAAACTAGCGCGTTAGCCAGTTACGCCATTGAGGCCGGTTAGCTTACTATTAATTTTGGAGATATAATTGATTATATAATCTGTATAGCTGCTAAATAATCAAGCAATTACGCACGGTAGTTTTATTCCACGATATATAGTGTGTTGTTTAAGGACATTTTATGCCAAATATTGCATTTATTATTATTATTATTATTATTATTATTATTTGAGGTATTTAACTTGCTCATGGCGTATAACCCGGACTTTAGAACAGACACAGCACCCATCCCCCGAACGTTAATTCATCACTGTAAAAGTTAAGAACCATATTCCCACAGTGATAGATTTTTCAGACATGTGGGAAATCGAGCCTGGTTTCCTTATATCAGCAAATCAGAAGCACAAATTACTGAGTTAAGATGTCAGCCATTTAATTAATTGATTATAAGAATATTTACCTAAACATTTTAAACATACGATCACCTGCTTCAGTGGCTGAATCGTGAAAGGCGTCACTCTCGTATTTGGTTGGCCTGCTGTTGACGGAGATATCGGGGTTTAAATGCTGGTCAGATCTATTGAGGATGGTGATTCTTAAATGGTTTCCTAATCTACTTCTGCAAATTCATGTAGATTACTTCTAAAATGCGACCTTCTTAATCCCTACTTCATTAAAATAATTAATGTAATAGCCCTGCCCTAGATTGGAATGTTTGTTTAAAACTAGCATAATATTGTTGAGACGAAGCAAGCGAAGTAGCCGGTATAGCTTACTTGTTGTGATGAGTTGATAAACATTAGGAAATAACGCTGACAACTCATAACAACCTGTCCCCGTTGTGCTCAATAACTGGGCCGATTTGAAGTGTAAAGTGTTCTGTTTTAGAGCTATCGAGGCTGACAAAATAAGATCTATTCAGAGGGGTCACACTGCCCGTTTTCGGGGCCACGCAGATTATAGCATCGGGTAATCGGGTACTTATGCTAGAGGTCAACAGTCGTGCCCAGGGTATCGGGTTCGAATCTGTAAGGGGTGTCAGTCAAGCCAGTAGTTAAGTATTCCTCGCCAAGCCAGTTCTTTCCTGAGCTCCTACGTCAAAGTCCTTGTATCTTTGTGTAACATATTTTTAACATCACATTTTAGTAGTAACTCATAGTGCTAGCAAT
Organism: Timema bartmani; assembly: GCA_902151455.1. NCBI lineage: Eukaryota > Metazoa > Arthropoda > Insecta > Phasmatodea > Timematidae > Timema > Timema bartmani. The sequence continues at coordinate 46,981 of CABFWB010002888.1, forward strand.
AAACCCTAAGGCGACCTGTCGGTCTAGGGGTAAGGTGTCAAGACTTCCATGCTGGGGTTCCGGCGTTCAATCCTCGGTCCCGGCACAGATTTATCTGATTGTCAAACCTTGCCTTCACCTCTGACAAGACGTGCATAAATCACAACTTGTGAATGTGTGAAATGCCAGGCCTCCACCGTGGTTCGGATCCCACGTTAAACTGTAGGTCCTCTATTTCATCTCACAATCACCCTACCATTAACACATTAGCGTAAGTGCGTATAACCCGAACGGGTAGTAAGACGCGGTGCTAATAGTAATCATAATAATAATAATAATAATAAGCCCTAAGAACCAAATACTTCTATAATTTCGAACCCACACATCTACTTTGCCGCGTCCCTACCCTTCCCCGCAAGCTATCCTGACAGATTAGGTCCGCATGAAGGGAGGTGGTGACAATATCATTAAATCTTTTTAACCTGAACAAGTAGTAAGACGTGTTGATAATAATAATAATAATAATAATAATAATAACATACCATTTACTGTGTTTTACTAAACCTTATACAATAAAACACATCCCAAACCAGCTCCTAGGGCTCACCTAGTACACAATCACAGTTAATAAACAAAATATAGTCTATTTAATTTTACTTCATCCTATTTAAAGAATTGGGGTGAGAGGGGGCATGAGGAGAGAGGGATCTAGCTTTAGTAGCATTTTCTAAAAGTGAGTAGCTTTAAGTAACTTCCCACTCATCGTTGGGTTTGGAACAAGTAAGTAAAACACGTGTCTGAACAATCGTTTAGTTTATTTCTTTTTTTTAAAAAAATAAAAATATTAATCAGTCATGTCTTCATGTAGACCCAGTAACCGTTTGCTTTTAATACGCCGACACACATTATTTCATGTCAGAATATTTTCTCATGCTGAAACCGTATTATCTTGCCAGAACATGTTTTAATATTGGAACATGTTCCCGCATAATAGACCTTTCTAATATCAAAAAGAGTTGAATGTTCTTTCAAACTGAAACAATCTCTCTTGTCGGAGCGTTTTCTCGTCAAAGAAACAATATGGTAGAAGGAAAGCTCTGTTAAAGAGTGGATACATTTTTTAAAAAAGGATAGTGTAATTTTCAATGCTTGAAAAAAAAAAAATTATACCTTGTCTTAAAATCCGTCTTGACTATCACAGGTTTAATTTCACTGATGGTTTATAAATGAAGGAGATGAGTGTTTTAAAGGAAAGGTACTTGTTTTGACGTAGAGGAAGTGGGAGTTAATTTATCCATACAGGGTGTCCCAAATAATAATAATATTTAGCACCACGTCTTACTACCCGTTCAGGTTATACGCTTAAGTACTAATTACGCTAGTGGATTAGGAATTAGGAGGGTTGAATTTAGAGGAAGTGAACCCGCATTTGCGTGGAGGGAGAGTGAAAAACCATTTAAGAAAAAACCCTCCTAGTTCACCCGACCGAGATTCGAACCTAGATCTCCCCGTCCTCGGCGGTCGAGCTCAACACGACTAGCGCGTTAGCCAACTAACGCCACCGAGGCGGGTGGGTGTCCCAAATAAAACCGGCTCTAAACTTACAGTGTTTCAAATTCTGTGTTAGAAATGTGTGACACCAGCCGCAGTCATAATCATACTCATCATCAATTATTTTCTAACATGTGGCCGGGTAAGTTTAGTAAAATTCCTCCATCTTCCTCTATTCTTTCACTATTATTTCTTCTTTTTAATTGCTTCCGTTACTCTCCTCTCATTTGCACACTTTTTGCTATCTGTTCCTCCCATCTCTATCTTGGCCTCACTTAAGTTCTTTTCCAATATACTTCATTCCCACAGTCAACTATGCATGGTTCCAATAAATTAATAAAAGTTAATTAGTCGCCGAGGGAAACATTCATAGCTGCTGGTGGCGCACCTTTAGAACACATACTTTTAAATAGTGTGCGTTATTATTTGGGACACCCTGTAGCGTGCCATGTTAGCATCCACCGTGTTAGTAGCCACCCTGCGGTGGCTAGGAAGAGGATGTGTACTATTTACAACGTATGTAGATGATGTGCAGCTCTGGCGTACCTCCCATTTGAAAAGGTTAGGTTAGGTTAGATTAGGTTGGGTTGGGTTAGGTTAGGTTAGGTTAGGTTGGGTTAGGTTAGGTTGGGTTAGGTTGGGTTGGGTTAGGTTAGGTTAGGTTAGGTTAGGTTAGGTTAGGTTAGGTTGGGAGGTTAGGTTGGGTTGGGTTGGGTTGGGTTGGGTTGGGTTGGGTTGGGTTAGGTTAGGTTAGGTTAGGTTAGGTTAGGTTAGGTTAGCCGCCTGCTAGCCTATATAGCGAAATTTGAATAGAAGCGAAGACATCAAAACATGTAAATAGAACACATTCTCTTCCTAGCCACCACAGGGTGGCTACTTACACGTAATCGCCTGTAGCTCACTCTCAGTACAACCGGTTGGGATTCAAACACTGATCTCCCCACCACACACAAAAACCAACCTTACCCGACGCGTTTGACGTTTAATCCGCGTGTTCCACCAAATGCTGGGGGAAATGCTGTCAATATATGATCAGAAGTAAAAACAAAGTAGGACTAAATAGAATATACAAGGTATATATAGAATGTGATGTTTAGAAAAAAAACACATCCGTTTCGGTGGCCACATGGTCTATGGCGTCACTCATGCTCATAGACTGTACTGCCTATGATGGGGAGATCGGGGTTTGAATACCGATCGGGTAGTACTGCGGGCTGGTCTTTACTAAATGGTTTATTATACTTACTTCACGTAACTGAAGTTACAGCTACCTTAAATAGATTCTACATTTCTTGTTCCTAGCCCATCAGTGTAAATATGTGAAGATCCTGGACGGGTGGTAAGGAGGAGTGCACAAAAAATACACAAAAACAAAACACAATGGTCATTAGAGTAACTATAATAATACTTTATTTGTTTTAGCATTGCATTTCACTAGCCGTTCGGGTTACACGCATCTTTACTGTTCTCGCTAAATGTGTTGGGGATGAGGAAGGTTTGGTTTAAATGACTTGCATCCGAATTTTCGTGGAGGGAGAGTGGAAAACCATTTAGTAAAAAAACCACCCACAGTACAACCAACCGGACTTCAAAACCCTGATCTCCCCGTCCTGTGCAGTGAAGTATATTGTGAGAGTGACACTTTAGACCATGCGGGTAATTGCAAACGTTTCTTGGGATGAAACTAGAAGGATAGAACACAAGAGCCGCAGACAGGACGAAGATATTCAGAGAAGGAGAGACGAGAGTTGGACGGACAGACCTAGATAGACGGAACTCCAGTTATGTGAGGGACAATGGAAGTTGTACCCCCCAGTAGTGGTTGCTGGTGTTTAACACCAAAAACTTGCCATTTTGGTCCTCCCCTTAATTACTCACTGGATTGCCGAGTAGGGTCGTGCGAGTTTCAGAACTTTGGACCAAGCACGGCCAAGAGAGTTTACCCTCTCCCCTCAATACCACTCTCCTCAGATTAAGGGGAGATGGTAGGGCCTAGGGATTGTGAGTTAAGAGCATTATATTTGAAGTTTTAGAGACAACAGATTTATTTTCAGCAAAATAAATGGAATATTTCTCCAGTTTATACATAGTGTTTAGTTATCTTTACATGGTGATATCAACAGTTGTTGAATATCTGTCATTAGCATAGTAGCATTAGATGACAAACTTTAAAATTAAAAGAAAAGTTGTCATTAAATTCCAGGACACCCTTGTCAGATATTCAATAACTGTTGATATCACCGTGCGAAGAAAATTAAACTCTATTTTATACTATAGCAATATTTGATTTATTTTGGATAGAAACAAATTGTTTGTTAAGAGAACTTAAAAAAAAAAACTTTTTCTGCCTTACCTTTACATTCAACCTTAAGATGAGATCGGAAGAAAACGTGTTTTAAGATCCGTATTTTTTTCATTTCTATGACAAAAACTTTTTTTTATTCAAAATAAATTAATGGTAGTACTTCAGTAGGTAATCTTACCTTAATTTTAAATATAAATACAGATTATCTTAAAAGTTTCTGTTGCGCCTACAGTAAATTGCCACGTACCTCGTAGCAGATCTTTCAACAACATATGTTGAAAATGTCTTGTAAAGACCTGAAGACATGTCTGACCAACCTCTTCATATCATGAAGAGGATATGATAACGATATGAAGAGGTTGTTCAGACATGTCTTCAGGTATGTACAAGACATTTTCAACATATTCTGTTGTTGGAAGATCTGCTAAGAGGTACGTGTCGTACTTTACTGCAAAGTGACTTTTGGGAAACCTTGCACATTGCAACAGTTACCTTTCTTTTTTATCGTATGGCATATATGACTGGGAGGTCATGCTAGGTCAGCTTATGAGCAGACTGTTACCAGCTCTGGTGGCACAGAACGTTACCCAGGGTACACCATAGGAGGTTGTCTACACGTAGTATCCGCAATAAGATGATGTGATGATGGTTATTATGATTCTGTGGATCCGAGGTGAGTCTTAACCTAACTTAATCCTAATTAACCAAACCCTAGTGACCGTTGGGATAATTCCCCTTAAGAGAAAAATACCCAAGGTACGATCCGGGAATCAAACCCGGGATCCTTAGGCTCGTAGTCAGGTGCGTGAAAAATACACCACGGTGCCGGTTTCAACAGTCTTTGAACATCTGTCATGGGTGTTGACTAATAATTTTTCACCAGGATTTTCTCCATTCATTTAAAAGTGTTTTGTTCAAATGATTCAATGCTAATGAACAGTTATGAAATAACTGTGTGGATTAGAATGTGTGTGTGTGTTGGGAGGGATTAAATTAAATGCATTTACTGAAGTAATATTTTATTTATTTTGGTTAAATAATTATATTTTTTGTCACAAAAGTTGCAACAATACAAATGTTAGCTTTCCTTTCCATTCTAAGCCCCCGTTCGGTAATTCTCATCATGCCTTGGTTCAGCCGGGATAGTTGATTTGGCTGTATCATAATTAAAATACCTGTATATACAACTATTTAAGAGCAATTTTAACTAGTATTAATTATTATTATAGTGAAAATAAGGAAGATGACATGGTCGGGAAATGTATGCTATTACTCGGTCAGTAATTTGTCAACATTTTGCCTGATTAAAGGAATTTAAAACTCAGAATTTACCAAACAATAGTTTCATCAGTGTTTCTTATGCTTGTGAATCATATCCTCCTACCTTACATGATGAGTATAATAGATTATACATTTTTACATATATCCCAAATCAATAAACTCTTTGACAAGTGCCGCCCATCTCCTCTTCACCTCTAAACTAGCTTTGTTCCTTTCTTCCTTCACTGCGGACGCTACGCCTTCTTTTGTCTCACTAATCTTCACAATGTCGGGGTTGGGTTCCACATGCTGCCCCAAAGCCACGTGAAGAAAAAGGCCCGCTGCAAAATATCCATATATCGCGTGTCTTCCAAAGTCCTCTCTCAAGGTTTCCAAACTATATTCTGATATCAGTGACTCTACCGGACACTGCGTGTATCGAGACAGCGCCGCCAACAGCTCGGCGTGGTAGGCTGAGAAGATATCTTCCCAATGTTCCGCTCTCAACTCTGGCGAAGTGTTCAGGAACAAAAGGTTAGAGACATCGATGGCCGGAGAGGAATAAGACGCCAACTGGAAGTCCAGGAACTTCACCCCACAAGGTTCACCATCACCATCATACTTGAACATGATATTGTTCCTGGTGAAATCACCGTGGCAGAGCACTGACAACGGTTCATCAGGCGACAGGGTTTTACTAACTATCTCGCACACTTTTCCGAAACGTTGATGCAAATATCGGATTTTATCTGAATACTTGTGATACTCTTGAGGGTAAAACTTTTCGAGAAACCGCAACGGGAATCTGGCAGCTGTTTCCATGAGCGTTGAAAGCACCTGGTTCGAGGCCATGTCCCCTCGGACAGATTTGATGGGGCTTACGATATCCGTCTTAAACGTGGTCGGGTTCTGTTTCTTCATCGCGTAGGAAAGGGCGTGGAATCTCGCCAGGTGTTTTAGTGCCATCGATAAGTGTTTCAGATCCATCGATGGTTCAGAATGTCTGTAACCTTCGGAGCTGAGATTTTGCAAGGCTATAATTCCTTGGTCTTTACCGAATCGGGCGTGGTAGCATTTCGGAATCAGCGAAGAGACCTCCAAAAGATACTGGCGGTCTCCCCCACCCTCTGCGACACTCTCCAATAACAGAGGTAACACGTCAAGGTAAATCTTACCTTCGTTGTGAAACTGTCCCTCGGAATTCAAGAGCCGACTGAAAAATTCCATTTCCGGGAATATTTTTACCATCATGTCACGCCTCAGGATCGATTTGGTTCCTCCCTCGTCGACCGGACACGTTTCGGCGACCAGCTCTACTTGAAACATTGTCGAGGCGCGACCGCAACCACTCAAAGGTACGACACAGCATCTGGTAGTGTCGCTGTCTTTGGAGATTACACCAATTTCCTCGAAATGCGAGATCAAAACTGATTTTATCCAATCCATCGATTTTTGCGACATTTCTACAAGTTCAATTTGTCGTGGAGGAAAATTCAAAACGAACTCTTTAAAAGCACTGGGATCCACTGCAATGAGAAGCATTATGTTTTGTTTTGTTTCGAAGGTTATCACGTGATAAGAAACGGGTTTTACGCGTATGTGAAATTGTTGTAGATTGGATAACTTGTTTCGTTCTAATGATTTCGCTTCTGACTTGAGAAACTCGTTCGCCTGACGTAGTAACTTGACTGATCCGTGCACACAGAAAAACTATTATAAAAAATGGTGCATTTTAGAAAAAAATATATATATAGTTTACCTTACTAGGTAAATGTGTGGAGTCTATTTTTTTTAGCAGTACGTCTTACTACCCGTTCGGGCTGTACTAATTACGTTAGGTGTTTTAGGGATGAGGAAGGCTATATTTAGAAGAAATTCACTTGCATTTGCGTGGAGGGAAAGCGGAAAACCATTCTGCTAAAAACAATCTCAGTACATGCGACTGAGATCTGAACCTTGGATCTTCCCGTCATCGGCAGTCTAAGTCTACTGCGAGAGTAGCGCGTTAGACCACGCGGCCAGCAGAGCTGGTGTGGAGGCTATTATGACCGCCGGTGGCCGCATGGTATAAGGCACTACTATCGTAATAGACTAAGACTGTCAATGACGGGGAGATTCAAGGTTCGAATCTCGGTCGCGTGTACTGAGGTTGGTTTTAGTAAAATTGTTTTCCACTTTCCTTCAAAACAAATGCACAGTATAATTAGTACATATGAGTATAACCCAAACGAGTAGTAAGAGGAAGTGCTAAAAAAATTAAAACATTAATCAAACAGCAAACCATAATACATTTAATGATCTAAGTATATAACGCACATGAGTCGGAACGCTGACTAAACATCAAGTTCATAAGTGTGAGGGGAATATTTGTGATTAGAATCTCAGCCGGGTGAAATGAGGGTAGTATTTCCTTAAAAGTTTCCCCACTAATCCAGACGCAATTGCGGGTACAGTTATTATAAATCCTACTTTCCTCATACCTATCTAACCCTTATAAATTGAGCTTAAATATCCCGGTAGAAATGAAAGAAAAGGTGTAAAAAAAAATTCGAAAATAAATTATAGTAGATATTATTAGAGCACGATTATTAACTTAGTGAAAAGCTTTGTTAATTTATTGGTGAAAATGGGAGGACTAATTTAGAAGTCCTAAAACTAATCAATTTGAACATTAGTGTATGTCATTAGTTGGATAGAATGTACAATAGAACGATAGAAAAAACTCTTAAAAAATTTAAACATTTATTTACTGTCAATATTGGAAAAATCGTACCAACTTGTAGCTATTTTATAGGCATCGATAATATCCATCGAAAGTTACAGCTGAATATCAAAAGACTTGACGTATGAACACGCGAGAGTAAATATACTAATTTTTATACCTGTCAGATAAGGTTCTTCCTATGCAAATGTTACTGTATTTTATATGATAATCCTTTCCTATTTTATTTTTTTTATATTCGCTAATAATAAAGTTGAGACAACGGTAAATATATTCGTTTATCTAATCGATACATCTGTTACTCTGAAAAAAAAAAAAAAAAAAAGAAAAAAAAAAC